>JBAMBQ010003111.1:0-47278 GCA_037044495.1 Stegana nigrithorax | reverse complement strand
AATTGCTTGTGAAAATTAAGGTTTTAAAATAACTGAAGTTTACTGCAGAGAAAAAAGGAAAAAAAAGACTGGCAACAAAACACAATGGCGAATATGAACATTACTCTGTGCATGAGTATGAAGCGTAGGTTATCAATAAATACGAGTATAATTCTCCTGGGATATTTCTGTAAAGCATTTCTAAGACGCAAGGTTTATTTATAATCGGAATGCATCATGTCCTGCTTTTTAAATTCCTCGTTTTATGAATAAAACCTTTTTTCCTAATAACAAAGTTGAAAATGAGATTTTCATTTTTCAACGCTTTTGAACCTGTTCTTAAGTAATATCGTGTGCAGCCGATTATATAACAATTATTTCTTTTTTTTCAAATTTATATATGTACGTACATATATTAATACATGTGTACATATATATGTACTATATATAAGTACATATCTTATTGCCTTTGAAGTAACCACACAAAAGCATATTCATAAATACAGATGGGCGCGCATTAAGAAAGTACAGAAAGTGCTAGTCATGCGAGCGCACAGACTGGCTAAATGACGTGCAAGACTCACATGAAGTTTATTTCCCCTGTATACTTACAAAATGTCTGCATGATCATATGTAAACATAATAACTGCATCGGAAATGAAAGTTTTTACATGCATAAACAAGAAACTTTCTGCTGAGTTCTTCAAGTTTCCAACACAACATAAAATGGCAAATTGCCTTCTTGAAAATGGCAACAAAAAATAACAACAGCCTAAACAGATAAAAACCCGATTGCGGCTGCAACTCTATAAATACATATCTATATGGACGTACATACATACGTATGTGTATATGTACAATAACCAAACTGATTTATTTATTTCCGCACTTGCCGAAAAAAGACAATATGTATATACATATATGCATGCATGAAGGAGTATGTTTGTAACTAATAACAAGTAGAAAAAGTGGGAAGCCATGAAACAATAACAAATGTAACGGAAACAAATTTACCGTAAATGTCAAATGTGTAGCATTTCTGCGAAACGAAATTAAATGAATTTCGTGTCCATCACCTGGCTTGTGTGTAATAAACAACGGCAACTGTTAACGGCGCTAGGTGGTTGTTAAACAACCTAGGCATGGGTCAACCATAACAACCACTATCTAAAATAGCAGCAACATCAGCACGCAAAGCAAGTGCCAGCAGACACCTTGTGCGAAATGCGCAACAACAGAAAAAAATCCACAAGAATACGCGCATTATCTGTCTTGCTTACACGTTTGTGTGTGGCACGAAAACTGCAAGTGCAACGGCAACTAACATAGGTATAACAACAACAACAACGATAATAACAACATTCACAAAGTGCAACGTTAAATTAGACAACAACGTGAATGAGAGAGCGCTAGAACGCACGCGCGCGCTTTAACAACCGCTAAACTCTCTCTGTGAGCAAAGCCACAATACGCGACGGATGTATGTACAAATACATATGTATGTATATGCTTGCTTACGATGTATATATCTATCTGTGTACGAGGGGCGACCATGCCAATGCACACGTGAAAAAAATTCAATGAAATAGAAATACATACATATGAACATTATTGCAACGTAAAGAAAAAGCGAAGAACCACAACATAAAAAAAAACGTACAAAAAACATTGGAATTTCATTGAGTGTCAGAGAGAGAGAGTCAAATTCATTAGGTCGGAGCGCAGCTGTCGCCAGTGCCGCCAGTGACCGCAAAAAGAGTATAAACAACCGCGCAAGGTGCTTGCGAGCGTGCGCGTGCCTTGTCACTTGCTTGCAACCGTGGCGTATGTTTACAAATTTTGCGCGCAAAAAAATTTACCAATATAATTAATTCGTTATTATTTAAAAAAAACTATCCAAAGCAAACTACAACAACAACAAGGGTAACAATTTTGAAATTGATGGTCGCTATGCGTAACTTTGGTATGTCAACCGCACGCCCGCACGCACACCCGCTAACCCAACTGCGTAAAGTAAACAACCATAATCGTCGCGTTAGCGTTGGCAGCACCTGCGTTGACATCGTCATCTTCAATGCCATGTCAATTGTCTCCGGCTCATGTAAATATATACACACGCATATGTATATATATATATATATATATGTACACATGTAAATACAAACATACAATAGGAGTGAATACTTTGCTTGTTTAATTTTTTTATGTTTATTATTGTTATTATTATTGTTGCTGCATCGCTTTAACAAAAATTATTTGTTCGGCTAAGCTTGGAACAGCGAGTATTCATTATTAAACTTAAAATTCAAATGTCAGCATTAATTTCCACTGTCATTTCGATGCCGATCGCAGTATTTATTTTTTGTTATTATGCTTGTAACGTTAAATTGAGACAAAATAAAAACATAATTTCTTGCGACCGTAGTCAAATATCAAAGTCAGCCAAGTTAGTTTACGGCTTATGTTAATTCCCGATAATATTATTGCTTCGTTGGTTTGTGTAACTTCTTCTTTGGTTTTGTTTACATTGGTATTTTACAAATATTTAAATTGCTAGAAACATGTTCTGGCCATGAGACTTAGCGACAGCAGTTTGTTAGCTTTAAAGAATTTTTATATTTTTCTGTTTTAAGTGTTAAGTTATTTTTTGAGTGTATACTTCTGTATTAAGTACTTAAAAAATAAAAAAATACGATGGTGTTTGATAATTATTATTGGCAAACTTGCTGCAAACTTAAGATGCACCTGGCATGTCGCTGAGGTTATACAAGTGTGAACATAAAAAAACTCGTAAAATATGTAAATTAACTTACTTTCGGTAGGTTAATATTGATTGTTTTAGAAGGAGGCAGGTGTAGGTCAATCAGCCCAGCACTTATTTTTTTGAATCCTAACAGCAACTTTCGAAAACCACAGCTAGAGGCTAGCAAAATTTAGTGAAAAATTTCACAATTCACTGATAATAAAAAAACACCATAGCGTTTACGTAAATTCCATTCATATGCACAAGAATAGGTAGAAAACCTTTAAATTGACACAACTAGCACGAAAGCATCACACACACAAAAAAAAAACGGTTATTTCAACTTTGTACTAAATAATGTAAATTCTTTTTATTTTTTTTAATTCAAAGTACATTTTGACATTTATATGTTTTGCATTTTTAAAAATAGCAAATTCATCAGCACACATTTGTTTTGCATAAACATAATTATCGAATGCACAAACAGCACACACACACAGCGTGTAAACAAACCTTTTAATTTGTTAAAAAAAATGTAAACAATTCTAAACGATTTTTCAGACGCAGACAAAAACAATAAAAAATAAAAGAAACAATATAAAAAAAAAAAACAAAAAAAAAAACAAGATAACAACAAAAATAGATGGAACGTTGTTTCTTACGCGAACGCGCTCCTCCACATAACTGACTGATATCGACGAATACGACGAGTGCAGTGCCGAACCGAACCGAACCGAGATACAAATAAAAATAGAAGTATGCGAGCAAGCTTCCAATAACTGGTTTTTTTTTACTAAAACCACGATGCGCCCGCGATCTGTCGTCTGTCCTCACGTTGCTCTAGCAAGCCATCCGTGCTGGTTCTAGCCACACAGTCACAGGGACTGTTACCGACTCCAACTAAAAGCGAAACAACGCAAACGACAAAGGTGTTGCGAGCACAAACTAGCAAGCGAGCGAACGAGCGAACCAGTTAACAAAAGAGTCATTAAATGCGCCAGAGCTAGCCGCAGTGGCCCGCTGGGCCGCATTCCTCACGCGCTCACTTGCAGCATTACATACTACCATGTGCGGGTATATGTTCATGTGTATGTATGTATATACATATCTGCTTGAATACTCTTTCCAATGCGGGAAGCTAGCTTTTGGTAGAGTCGCTATATCGTGTCGTTGCTACTGAGACGTTCGATTAGCAATTTTTTCTTATTTTTGTTGTTGACGTGCGCCAAGCTGGTCTTCGCGCAGTTAACAGGAAATAACATTTTTTTTTGCACACATTCTTCTAATTCTTGCCGTCTTTTTCAGACACACACCACTCAAAATAAGCAACTTAAGAAATTCGCTCCACAAGTGTACTTTTAGCTTTGTTACTGGTTTTACACTTGAGTTTGGTAGTATTATGTTAGCTTGTACCGGTTATATATAAGTCTTTTACTACTTAGTGCTAGTTGCAGAAGCAAGAAGGGTAGGACGATCAAAATAAACTTTGAATTTGTCTAAGCAGTCTGAAAAACGTTAATTCAAATTTTTATGAGGGTGCCAAACTTTTAAATTTTGATTGTGTTGGCAGAGTGAAGGGTGAGATAGACTTATACGACAGTTGTCAAATTTTACTACAGAGCATATGAAGTGAAACTATAAAATTTTTATTTCATACAATGTATGTCGCCTTCGAAGCTGTCGTTGATTTTGGGAACACAACGTCATTACGACGTAGTCAGAATTTGTTTTTTTTTTTTGTAAGTTGGCAGGACTTTGTTTCCCCATCTACACTACATCACAGCTGATCAGAATCGTTTACTTTAAAAATAAAATTTCTTTGAAACATCTAATTATTGTTTTCCATACCCATTGAACAGCGGGTATATAATATATTTGATAAATCAAAAATAGTTTTAAATTTTTTGCTTCTTTCTACAGGTTTACTTTTTAGTTGCTTTCTGTGTTTGTTTTTTTTTCGTTGTGCTAGCCGTGCTGCTCAGTTTTAACTTTTTTGCAGGCACAGGAGTCTTTGCTTGTTTTTGTTTAAGCAAAGCCTGCTTGTATTTCTTTGATTTCGGCAAGCGTACAAGTGAGGTGGTCTTGGCAATTTCACTATCGTCATCAGAATCATTGCTTTCAGTACTGTCTGCCTCATCCTCGTCCCCCTCAGCAACATCACTATCATTACTCAAATTATCATCACTTGCATCGGATTCGTTCTTATCGATCACTTCACCGGCAGCATCCTTCACATCATCTTCATATTCGATAGTCACAACTCCACGTGCTAATGGTTTTCTTATATTTTTTGGCTTTAGCTGTTCTGGTTTCTTTTCGCTTACTGAGTTACGCGCCAGAGCATAACATTCACCAAATTGTTCCAAGTCCAATAGACCAATACACGTCGGACGACATCCGATATTCGTTGTTGAAATTTCTTTGAGTTTTCGGTTTTCCAATTGTACCTGCCAAACTTTCAGTTCTCCAGCACTAGATCCCGTGACCAATATGCTGTCGCGAAAGCAAATGGCTTTAACACGTGACTTGTGTGCCTCCACAGTTTTAACCTATACATTGGAAAATACATTTCGTTATAAGCTGAGCTAAGGAGCAATATTCTAAGTAAGCAAACTTACTGTCTCTTCTGCGCCGTCGACCGACAACCAAAGCAATTTGCCATCTTCTAAGCCTACTAAACAAATATCATCGTTTAGCCAAGTCAGACACACAGGCTTTGACGGCGTCTTATAACTACGCACAACATCAGCCGTTTTGATTGACCAAATTTCAACGACTCGCTGACCACTGAGAGTAAAATAAGCACCTGTTTGTGACCACGCCAAACACTCGGGCGACGTGCCAAGTGTGTTCCGTGATTTCAGATTTGTTTTGTAAGCCACGCGTCCTTTAACTAGGTTCCATGTGCGTAGTACTAGATCAGTGCCCAAAGAGAGCGCTAACTTGCCGCTTGGATGGCAAGAAATGTGGGTTACTGGTGTGCCATTATGTGCCTTCTGCCAAGTTGCATCTGTTGTCCAGTTTTTAACACGCGTCGCCAACATGCGGCCGTCATCGCCGCCGGACAAAATGTGTGTCTCCTCCGGGGTAAAAGACAAAGCATTGATAGTGCTTGTGTGCGAAAGTATGATCTGTGATTGTTTACGAGTGCGCATATCGTAAATGAAAATCCGATCATCCGTGCCACCGCTGGCTATCCACGGACCTTGCACGGCCAGGCATTTTATTGCGCCCGAGTGTGATTTGTCGGCAAAAGATTGCTTAAGCGTTTCTTTCTCATTCTAAAATCGAAAAATATTAACTGGATGCAGTGCTCGTGTATTAATAATGTTTCATTTTCTCAAGTTACCTTTAATTCGACTTTATAGCCTAGTAAAAACTCCTCGTAGGTGCCGACAATGATTTCGAAGTGTGTTGTCATTTTAGTTAAGGCGTCCGCTGCACGTGTTCACTTTTTCAATGATAAGTTTCAACAGATCTATTATTTTTTTATTCGTCCTTAAATATATTATATTAAATATATTATTCCTGATGAACGGATGACATTACTAAAAGTTATTGATATCAGGAAATGCAGAAATAAATAAACTCGTGTGGTCTTCAACCTGACAGAGATGCCAATTTGGCGTTTTTATGGCGAAATTAGCCTTTTTAAATCTGAATGTCAATTCATAACACCATGCACCATGAAGGTCTTTTACATTATGGTGTTTCATTGGCATTTGTCAACACTGTTTTTGTTGTGGTGGTGTTAATCGGACACCGTTATTACAAATAAATATATTAA
The DNA here is from genome assembly GCA_037044495.1 of Stegana nigrithorax. Lineage (NCBI taxonomy): Eukaryota > Metazoa > Arthropoda > Insecta > Diptera > Drosophilidae > Stegana > Stegana nigrithorax. The sequence goes on along the minus strand of JBAMBQ010003111.1, from coordinate 40,769 downwards.
AAAAGTTGCAATTGTTAAAAACAATCCAAAAATTAGAAAACATAGAATATTGAAGTGCACCTTTTAAGGGTAGTCACCATTTTCACATATGTCCCGTCCATGGTTTGCCCGCTTAGAAATCTGGTTGAGGATATATGTTTTGGGGCCTAACAAAATCAAATTTTGCATTGTTCAGTACTGAAATTGAGAAATAGAGTTTACAGAGCATGAAACCGTTCTTTCTCATTCTCATGCATAGTGCTTCTCTCTTCTCTCACAAACATCATCGTTGCGTGAAACACCGATACAATTTGTAATATTTTTCGCAGACGTAAAGTTAGCTGTGAGTGATACTGAAACAGTTTTTATTTGGCTATAACAATAATAATAAGGATTATTTTTCGAAAAGATAATTGTTCAAAGTACCCCCGTGTTGTTTAGTAAGAAATTGAGCAAAAAAAAAAAAACAAAACGGCGCGCTGGTGCCGGCTTTCTTACATCGACCGACTGACTGACAAAAGATGTCCAGCAAGAGCTCGGGGTGAGTTGTTAGAGCAGTTGTGTGGTGGACAGCAGAATGCATGTGTAAACATTTTCAGGCGTGATCGAGAGCGAGAACGAGAGCGTGACAAGCGACATGATCGCAGTCAAACTGGATTGTATCAGGAACGAGAGAGCAGATCTTCACGCAATGGTAATAGCAGCCGTGGAGGTAAAGATGAACGTAAGCGGGAACGCGGCAAAGACTTAAAGGATTTGGAACGCAATCGTGATGAAAAGCGCAGAAAACGATCGCGCTCAAAGGAAAGGGAACGGGAACGGGAACGGGAACGAGAACGAGAACGAGAACGAGAACGTGAAAAGGAGAAGTATGTTGAACATTATATCTAAAATGCTAAACAATGTTATTAACACTGTATATTCGTTTTTAGGCGCCAGTTGGAGCGTGAACGTGAACGTGATCGAGAAAAGGATCGTGAACGTGAGCGCGAACGTGAAAGGGAACGTGAGCGCGAAAGGGAACGTGATCGAGAACGAGAACGGGACCGTGAACGGGAGCGGGATCGTGAAAGGGAGAGGGATCGTGAACGTGAACGTGAACGCGAACGTGAGCGTGAACGTGAATTAGAAGCCATACGTCGCCAGCCCGCGAGCAATCACACGCCACCCCCTGTCATAATTGAGGACCAATCGAGTAATTCTTCAGGTTCAGTCGAAGAAGAAGAACTTGACAAGGAGGAACAACAGCGTCGTCTAGAACAGGAAATGATCAAACGACGCGAACGTATCGAACGTTGGCGCGCTGAACGCAAGCTCAAGGAGATGGAGGCGAATAAACGCGATATTAAGGCTGCAGCACCCGTGATCGAGACTAATACTGCAAAGAAATGGAGTCTAGAGGACGAATCAGATGAAGAGGATAGCAATGGCACAGCCATTATGATTGATGTTAAAAAGGAGCCAGACTCGCCGCCATCGAAATTTCACAGTATCGCCAAGCGTTTCGATGATGCCGACGATGATGTTACAAAATTTGCATCGCCAAATAAACCAAGAGCGATTAAGCTCGATCTTAAGGTTGAGACATCAAAAACACCAAATGCAAATGCGGTGCCGACGGTACCTACAACCGTGACGATTAATAAACCTCAAACAGATGACGCAATCAAACCGCAAGTGGCGGAGCAGCCGGTCGTAGTGACTGCCAATGCACCAGCAATTGCCGCTTCTGTAACTAAAGAAGAAGTACCAGCAGAAATACAGACGCCGCCGGCTCCACCGCTGCCAGCTGTAGTCGAGCCGGAAGACGATATTGATCCACTCGATGCTTATATGTTGGAAGTCGATAAGGAGATGCGAAAGGTGAATCACATTGTCACGCAGCCAAAGAAACAGTCGGGCGTTGTCATATTGACGGGCATAGCCAAAAAGTCCACAGCCAACACGAAGAAAGGCGAATTGATTGAGCAGAATGTCGATAGTTTGGAGTACTCGAGTGAGGAAGAATTGGAGGACATTAAGGATACGGCTGCTAATTTGGCTATGAAACACCGTAAGGAGTTGGCCAAAATCGATCACGCATCGGTGAGTTATGCAGCCTTTCGTAAGAACTTTTACGTTGAGGTTCCAGAGCTGACGCGTATGACACCGCAGGATGTGGAAAAATATCGCATCGAATTGGAAGGTGTACAGGTGAAAGGCAAGGGTTGTCCCAAACCTATTAAGGTGCGTAATGCATGTGCTATATCAATATTGCCTTATTAATTTTTTTTGGTTACACTAACACGCACCATATATCTCTCTCCACATCTCGGACGAACTCTGCTGGTCTTCCCCGTTTCCGCACACTCACTTCCGACCTCGGACAGACATGGGCGCAGTGTGGCGTAAGTAAAAAGGAAATGGATGTGCTGCGCAAGTTGAACTTCGAGAAACCGACGCCCATACAGTGTCAGGCGATACCAGCCATCATGTCTGGCCGCGATCTGATAGGTATTGCAAAAACTGGCAGTGGCAAGACGCTCGCATTTATTTTACCAATGTTTAGGCACATACTTGATCAGCCAGCACTCGAGGACGGCGACGGCCCGATTGCGATAATCATGGCGCCAACACGTGAACTGTGCATGCAGATTGGCAAGGACATACGCAAGTTTAGCAAATCGTTGGGTCTGCGTCCGGTGTGTGTGTACGGCGGGACGGGCATCTCCGAGCAAATTGCCGAGTTGAAACGCGGTACTGAAATAATCGTTTGCACGCCTGGCCGCATGATCGATATGCTGGCTGCCAATTCGGGGCGTGTGACAAATCTGCGTCGTGTTACGTACATTGTACTTGACGAAGCGGATCGTATGTTTGATATGGGGTTCGAGCCCCAGGTGATGCGCATCATCGACAACGTGCGACCCGATCGTCAGACCGTAATGTTTAGCGCTACATTTCCACGTCAGATGGAGGCACTTGCGCGACGCATATTGAAAAAACCTATAGAGGTGATTGTTGGTGGACGGTCGGTGGTCTGCAAGGAAGTGGAACAGAATGTTGTCATATTGGCAGACGATGCAAAGTTCTTTAAACTGCTGGAGCTTTTGGGTATTTACCAGGAGCACGGCAGCATTATTGTTTTCGTCGACAAACAAGAGAATGCAGACATATTGCTCAAAGATTTGATGAAGGCATCGTATCCGTGCATGAGTCTGCATGGTGGCATCGATCAGTTTGATCGTGATTCCACGATAATTGACTTCAAATCGGGGAAGGTGCGATTATTGATCGCCACATCGGTGGCAGCACGAGGTCTTGATGTAAAGGATCTGATACTAGTGGTCAACTATGATGTGCCTAATCATTATGAGGACTATGTGCATAGGTAAATATTGGCATATGACGATAAGTGTTGCGTCTTCTCATATTTAATGTCTTTCAGATGTGGGCGCACTGGTCGCGCTGGCAAAAAAGGCAGCGCTTATACATTTGTTACACCGGAACAATCTCGCTATGCCGGCGATATTGTACGCGCGTTAGATCTCTCGGGCACTCCTGTACCAGCTGAGCTCACGAAACTCTGGACTGACTACAAGACGGCACAGGAAGCTGAAGGCAAGACTGTGCACACCGGCGGCGGTTTCAGTGGCAAAGGCTTTAAATTCGACGAACAGGAGGCGAATGCCGTTAAAGAAAGCAAAAAATTGCAAAAGGCCGCGTTAGGCTTGGCCGATTCCGATGATGAGGAGGATATCGAGCATGATATCGATCAACAGATAGAACAAATATTTGCCGCTAAACGCACTGTCAAAGATACCTCTGCAGCGGCGTCAGCGGCAATACCGACGACAGTTGCTGCAACTGCTGCCACGAATACTGCTGCAACAGCAGCCACCGGCATGTTAACGGCGAATCCAGTTGCTGCTGCTGCCGCTGCAGCTGCTGCTGTCGTTGCGATGCAGAATGCATCAGCGGCCGCAAGCGCCGCCGTAGTAGCTGCGGCCGTAGGTGGCTCCGACAAACTCGAACTTGCTAAGCGTCTGGCATCGAAAATTAGCAGTACTAAGAATCTTGATCAAAAGGTTAGTCCACAGGTTGCCAACGAGGCATTGCTTAAGCATAGCGGCAGCGGTCAGCCAATGTTGACCGCACGCACCGTCGTCGAGCAGTTGGCTGCCAAGCTGAACAACAAGCTCAACTATCAGCCAAAGGACGATGAGGATGGCATTGGCAGTCTGTTGGGCACGAATGCCAATTCTTTCACCAAGTGCGAGGAGGAGCTGGAGATAAATGATTTTCCGCAACAGGCACGTTGGAAGGTCACCTCCAAGGAGGCACTGGCACAGATCTCCGAGTACTCGGAGGCGGGGTTGACAGTGCGTGGCACATATGTACCGCCTGGCAAGAATCCGCCCGAGGGTGAACGCAAACTGTACCTAGCCATCGAGAGCTGTAGTGAGCTTGCTGTGCAGAAAGCCAAGCGTGAGATTACGCGCCTTATCAAAGAGGAACTGCTCAAGCTTAGCTCATCGCATCATGTTTTCAATAAGGGACGCTACAAAGTGGTCTAGCAGTAGACTGTTATGGCGGTTGGTGCAACAATATAAATGCTTTATATTATTTTTGTACACCTCGGGTTTTTTTTTTTTTTTGTTTTGTTTTTCTTTTGTACATCGTGTGTCACGAGTTAGCAACAAAATTCTATTATAGAAAAAAAAAAAAACACAATGCAAAAGACTTAATTGCATATGCCTAATATATTACAAAAAGAAACAAAATTTTCACAAGCAAAAAAGCATAGTATCCGGTTTTTAAACCTCTCTTCAATAAAAATATACACATATTCGTTTCCTTTCTTAAAATATAATAACAAGTGCGAACCCCTTTGTGTGTCTTTGTCTAGACTCCTACGCCATTACTTGGCATAAAACAACATGCCAAAATTCCTTTCCTTTTGGATAAACGTTTGCCTGCACGCAAAATAAATTTTTAATTTTTATTTTTTTATTGTAGCTAAAAATTTGAGTATGTAATTGTTATTGTAATGCAGTCGGGTAGATAAAAACTTTTAATTTTGCCATCAGATACAAATAAATCTGAAAGACAATTTACTGAAACGATTTGTTTAAATTTTCCGAATAGAGGTAAGTTATTCTTAAAATAAGTATGAACGGTTTGATATTTTTTTCTGGTTTGGCCTTAGCTGATTTAAATTTGTTTTGTTTACATTAAAAAATTTACTTTATTGCAGATGTTTGGATTAATAGATTAGTTCTGTGATCATTGAGTTTAATTAGATTAGATTTCATTAATAAAAAATTAGATTCAGTAGCATACTTACAGGCGCTACCAAAATATTAAAGTGCCCATGGTATTTACAGTGTGTGCGTGAGTGAGTGGAAGGGTTTCGTGCTCTGCAAACAGTATTCGTTGTTAATAACACTAAAGGCAGTACTGAACAACGCAAATTTTCCTAACTGGAATATTTCAAGAATATTCTTCAGTACATTTGCCCTAGGCCGAGAAGTTCGATTCTGCAGAATAAATTAAATATGACATGATGACAACAATGGATTGGTGTGCAGTTACAATTGTTCATTTCGAGTTGATGGAACCTCTAAGCTCTTAGCTTATGCCAACGCAAATAATAGAAAGACCAGTTCGTCTAAAACAGAAATAACAACGAACAAAGTAAAGAAGAAAAAACAAAAAGAACAATAATAAAAAATTATTACGACGAGTAATAATTAATGCTCAATAATGTCAGCACGCCAACAGGTTTTTGAGAAGCGTCTAAGTTGTGTAGACATTGAAGTGATACCACCCAGCGAAATATTCGTAAATCGTACTGTATGTTATATCTTCGCAGTTTTCCACTGCTCGAGTCGGGTGGAAGCCGCCAAAGACACTAAATTGATTTCATAAGCAAATGTACTCAAGACCCACACGGCGTCTCTGAGGATTTGTTTGCCAGCATTACATTGATTGCAGCAGAAACCAGCCAACCACTTGCAGATCGCAAAATTTTAAGATTTTAATTAAATTTGCTTAACTGCAATTTTGCAATCAATAATGATTACGTTGTAGCTGCGTCTAATAACGGTTGATTTGGATTTGGACGGGTTATTTGTGCTAACGAATTAACGGTTACTTTTTGACGATACTTACAATCACCAAATGGCTTTTCATCTGCTTCGTTCTGCTTCGTTAAACAAAAAACATAAAAAATTGTAAATTAAATACTGTCATGTTGTTTATTTTTAATTTTATGTATGTACATACTTAACAGCTTTTTTTAGCGTAAGACAGCGCAACTATAACCGCCATGAGTGGCTTATGTTGAACACTGTGCGATTTGTTGCGCATCCGTGCTGCCATGCACTGTGCGCAATTTTTATCATCGTTAGCATGTTTTTTTTTGTTGTTCTTTCGATTAATGCAATTGGCTAAATTGCGTCTAAAATTGACAAAAGTGATTTGCATTTGTTTTTATTTGAAGTTTTTATTCTTAAAGATTTTTCTTGTTTATGCTGTACAAAATTAAAATTGTATATTTTATAGACTTTTCTTCTTCTTCATTTGAATGTTCTTTGCAAAATGGGTTTTGTTTTGTTCTTTGGATGTTGTATTTTTTGTAATCAATTAATTTTTCATTCAATTATTTCAATCTACAATATGTTTCTAAAAACTACTGAAATTAAATAAATTACTAGTTAATTATTTTATCGCCATTTTATTTGCTTGGGATTTTCTTAATTTTAAATTATTTTATTTTTTTTAAGTTTTGCTGCCTTATTTGCTCAATTTTCGCTGTTTTTTATTATTTCTTTCATACAAAACTATTTTATGTATATATATGTATATATATATAAATAAATATGTATATATATATATTTATATATATATGTTTATTTATATATATATTCATAAGTATTAATAATTGTTTTTGCTTAAATCGGTTTAAAATTTTACTCTGCATTCGTTATGTTATTTTTCTTGCTTACATTGCCATACAAACATTCATACCATTTTTGTCTTGTCAAATTAAATAATAAATTTATTTATATATGTACAGTTCTAATTTTAAAACTAACAAATGTGCTATATTAAAAACAAAAAAAAAAAGTTTATTATATTAGCTTTATGTATATATATCTGTATATATATATAGAATCTTCAATTAGTATCTCATTATTAGTAGTTTGGCAACATTTTAAATTCGTTGCATATCATCCAGTTTTGCTTGTCTTAAACATTATTGATTTACGCATTAATTTATTTAATTAAATATTTTATTATTCATTTACTTATACATATAAAAAAAAAGTTTCTCTCATTATGTTGAAAAAAAAAAATTATTCTTAATGCTTAAAATTTTCTTAACTCGCGTGTTGCTTTTGTTTTCACTTGCTTTTCTCTTTGAATTCCATTTTGTTTTATTGCACGCACAAAAAGCAATGGTTTACCTTTATTTTCGTTTTCGTTATCTTTTTTGCGTTTGTTGTTTACTTTTGTAAGAAATGTACGCGCGCCATGTTGTTTTTGCCTTCACGCCTGCTGTCTCGCTCTTGCGGAAACGTGCTCTCACGTACATTCATTGAAGGAAGCATATAGACCGCTGCTGTCCACTGCCAACCAAATCGTCCACTTATTGCTTCTTTACGCTTTGTTTTCATTTTCGCTGTTGTATCATTATGATCGCGAGCTGCATACGCAATTGGCATTTACCGAGTTTTCTCGTCTCTCTGTGTGCGCTGTGTAGTGTGTGTGTGTGTGTGTGTGTGTGTGTATGTGTTTGTGTATTTGTTCTTTGATTTAGCTATACGGTATAGAATTTGTTGTTGTTTTTGTTGTATGCATATATGCGAAGCAAAGTGCCTGTGGCTTAGTAGGTGCAGTAGTAGCGCGGTGTCCATGTAAAATGTTTTATCTGTTAAAGAGCACAAGAGTATTTAAGAATATAGTAAAATCTCTAGGATAATTTAAGTGTTGAATTTTTATTAAAAGCGACACCTAAAAGTATGAATTAGTCTCTAAGATGCGCCCTACGCACAAACGGCCCAATACACATTAGTAAAAGTTGATATCTAACTATTGATAATAAGCGATTTTCAAAATATCGAAAAAAGCTGCTTTCATCGAATAAAGCGGGTTTCATTTAATTCAATATGAATTAGTATAATTAATTGGAAAATGGTGGCAATAAGCTACTTACCTTAATATCTGTTTCGATTTATTTATTTTTTTTTTAAGATTTGAATAAATTATTGCATTTGATATGTTGGTCCATTGTTTCATAATTCGTTCCTAAATTGTGTATTTTTCGTGTTTCTTGTTATTTGTTTTATATTATTATTTTTACTGATTTTTTTTTTTGTTTTTGGTTTTTATTTCCACTATTTTATTGCGTCGTCGATTAGAATGTGTCTAGTTGCGCTTCTTACTGTTGCTTTTGTGGCTTTTACAGATGATTTGATTATGTCGTTAGTAATGCTGTTTCATTCGATTGCACTGATGATGACTATGAGTAATGAGTACGGTGTCAATGCTGCTACTGCTGTTAATGATGATGATGATGATGATGATGATGATGATAATAGTGATGATACAGAATGATGTTTGTGATGAATATTGGCATGAGTTGTTGTGATGTTGTTGTTGTAGTTGTTAAATTTATTATTTTTTGTGTGTGTTTTTTTTTTATTTATTGTTTTTGCTGTTATAGTAGAATTTGGGAGGTCTTGTTAGTTGCACTAACAATTGTTGCTATTGTTGTTGCTGTTATTTCACATTTGTCGTTCACAATTTTCTACAGGTAGTAGTCGCCAGTTGCCGCTGCCGCCGCCGCTGCTGCTGCTGCTGTTGGAGTTGCTGATGTTGTTGTCGCTGCCGCCGCTTGTGCTGCCGCCGTCATATACGACTATCAGTATCCGAATCCCGCTGAACCGTGTCCAGTCATTGATGGTGTTACACTACTAACTATACCTAATTGTGTGGCTGTATTATTTGATTGTCAGTGTTGTTGTGCAGCAAATTTCATACGTTTTTGTTTTTGCCTTTGATTGCAGAACCAGACTCGTACCACGTTTTTCTTCAAATCCAGTTTTTCGGCAATGGCAGCGATTTTCTCACCAGACGGTCTCGGCTGGACGGCAAAGTAGGCTTCCAAAGAACGCTTTTCGGGTGCCGCAATGGAAGTCCTTTTTCTTGAAAAAAGACTCGATATAGATTACTTTATAAAATGGGTTCTTGTACTTTTGTTGGCCGTGTAGTGTTGTCTGTTTGCGGATGAAATTTAAATTTTAAATTTGCTAATGTATTTGTGGTTTCTTTTTTTTTTGTGAATTAAGGTGCTGTTAATTTTGAATAACTGCATACTTTTCATTTCAATTGTGAGTCACATTTTTCTGCTTTTTAAGCAAAGCATGTCCTAACACGACAAATGCATTCAAAATTAGGCAGCATGACTCCGAATTTTGTACTGGATTGGATGTCGGCCGTTTATTATAAAAAAATATGCCACATTTTATTTTAAAGTGATGTTTATTGTTTGGCAAATGATTGCATATAAAAATTTAAGATGAACTCTCAGATTCTACACACGACGCCAATAAGTATGCAACATTGTATTTGGCTATTCTTTAGCTAAGTGGGACAGTTTAAACTTTGTGTCCAAGTCCACACTCTAAATCCAGTATAGATAAGCTTAAGGCCTTGTAGCCATAGCTTATAATTAAATATAGTTTATATATTTATTTTAATAAGTTATAAACTCTATATAAATAAATAAATAAGTCCAGTATAGAAGTGCCATGCATTACATTCACCTTATGTCTATAATTGATTTTATTTTTGTTTAAGATTCATTTTATTACACACGCCAACTTGCCAATGGAATAACGTTAAATTTTGCAAAACATATTGAAGTGATTTTTCGTTGCAGTTCGGATAATATGTTATCGAATTGGTTTTTGATTGATTTGATATGGGTTTCTTTGAAAGGGAGGGGTTCGTGTCTACCGCCTAGAATTAAAACACTTTCTACCTTTTCTTTTCGCCCGCCGGCAGTACGCTCGGTGCGTCGGGGTCTCTTCGCTTGTTCTTCGCCTGTGCCTCAGCCTCTTCAAGCCACGCCTGCAGTATGGGCTTCAGTGCGATCATGTTATTGTGCGACAACGTTAGACTCTCGAAACGGCATATTGTGCTCTGCGACAGCGCACCGACGCCAGGTAACTTCAGGTTCGCCAATGCTTTGCCCACATCCGCTTGCGTAACACCTGCAGAGAGACATTGAGAGTAACGAAACGAAACCAAACAAGTTTTTTCGTTTGCTTTGCTTTTTGTTACTTATGTGATAACAATTTCGAATTGGCTGTGCATTAAGTGGCTGGTATAACATAAAATTGTTGTTGTGATTTTATATTTTTTTTTTTTTTTTTAAAGATTTTGAATACGATTTTTGTTTCATAGAAGGGTTTAGTTTTTGGTTCCTTGGGTTTACCTAGTTTAATGCGCCGCTGTTTAAATCGCTCGGCAAAGGCTTCCAGTTCACGCGGGTCTGTATCTGTGTCAGGATGTAGGCCAGCTGCTGCCACCGCTGCCGTTATGACCGGATGATGTACCGCTGAGTGTCCATGATGCCCTGCATTAAATGCTACAGTACAGTATTTGTTGTTTTAGGCCTTAAAGCTTTTTACACGCTTACCCGCTGAATGTCCACTCAGCGTGCCCGGATGGTGATGACTCATCATGTGATTCATACTGTGATAGGAGCCATGCAGGTGTTGGTGCGTTGGCGTTAAAGGCGATTCCGAGATAGGCGCTAACGTGGTCATGGAACCCGTCGGGTCCAGCATATCCAGTTGGTCCATTGAGTGATGCATCTGTAATGCAATCCAAGTATTAGGGACACTGGCACAGTAACAGTGTATCTATCAGAATAACTAACCAGAGCTGCAGCAGCACCACCTGACCCCGATGGCCCCACTTTGCATATAAGTAAATAGTTGCTTTAAGTGAATATATCCTCCCAGTACCATGTTTGCCTAAAACTTTAAGCGCTTTGCGCATAGTTTGAATGTAAATGACAAAGTGCGAAATTAATGCCAAATACATGGTTCTTTCTGCTTTACTATACTATTCTTCTTGCAAGTTTTTTTTGCTGAGGAATTTCCGAAGAAAGGTGAAAAAAATACGTTTCTCTTGCAACTTGGCAGCTTTAATTGGACATGAAATATAGCCATCATTGTCAGGCACGCCAAAGGGCTGAGTGGTATACAAAGCAAGCAACTCTTTGTCTAAGTCATCAAATATTTATGGAAATGTTCAATTATTAAAACAAATATGAATAGCAACTAAAAAAAAAAACAAAGAATAAACGGACGCCTTGCAGGCGACTAGCAGAGCCTCGAACGAGCGTACCGACGTACAAACGAACGTACATGCGAACATACGAATACACCAGCGAGGTAACGTGCATACCGAACCAACCTAAGCGCGTTATGAGTGTGTGTGAGTGAGATGGCGGGGAACCGACAGGCAGGCTACTCTATCTACAGTTGTGAACAGTAAAATAGGTTTGTTCGATTTCAATGGGCATTGAAATTGTATTATTTTTTTTTTTTTTGTTTTTTTGGTAAAATAATACACAGTATGTCCTCGGTAACTGCAACTAATAGAAACCGAGGGTGTTGTTCTTATTGAGTTATTGCATTTACCGCAAATAAAAAACTTAAGCTAAAAATAAGATAAATCGAACAAATTTAATCTAGATACGTAAAATTAAAATTTCTTAAATTAACTAAGTACGGTTAAGAGATGTATCCGCTTAAAGGGGGTTAAATTGAAGAAATAAACAAAAAACAATTTAATTTTACAAGAATTATCCGCTTAAGAGATATATGAGTTTCATCAATATTTGCTTTTCAGTTATTTTGCGATTTGTGCATTACGCAAACAGTGTCACCCTGTGCGTATGCCTATGTGTGCCTTTAATAAATTTTGCCCTGTTTTAATGCTACTGATTGTGTTGGCGCAGGGTATGGCATTATGCGTAAGACTAACGAAACATACAAGAAGCATGTTCAGCCGCACGCCCCTAAAATATGGCGACCTATGCCCAATTGGATGTTTTTGTTGTGTGGAAATCCTGAATGTGCCAATTATGTAAAACTTAAAACAATAAAATTAGATGACATGGTCTACACGCAGCATCAGCCACTGCGGCAAAAATTTGTAGTGATGCTGTACGGTGCAGTGTGGTTGGCTAAGGAGGGTGATTTTGGTGCGTAAACAATAAATACAATAATAACAATATTCAGCAACGGCGAAGTCTGCAGTGTAAATGTGTATGTATGTATGTATTTGCGTAGAGACAATAAAATGGAATGTATGTAAAATTTTACATAATACCGTTAGGAATACAATAGCTACAACAATTGCTATGAATCGCATCAGTTACAGCAACAGCAAAAGCAGTTACATCCACAATGCTTTGTAGGCAGTGTCATCATAGCCAACAACAATGGCTATAATAATAACAGAAACAACAACAAAACTCTTCAATTATAAACCAATCCCAAAATTAGAGTTTGTCTGTTATTGGTTTGCACCCCAAGGGTGCTCACTTACTCTCTTGCTCTCTCGTTCGCTCGTACGCATATAGGCATATAAGCACGCAAGCAAAGTCTCTCGCTCGCACGCATGCTAAGCTCATGCGCGCTGTTTAATAGTCTGTCTGTTGTGAACTGTGCTGCTGAATATGCTACATCTATTGTTGTTGCTGTTCTTATTTATATACAAAGTTTTGGCAATTCGTACGCCGTCGCAAAACAGCAGACAGCAGCAGCAGCAGTAGAAACAACAACAACCCCCAGTAAACAGACATCGAACCCATGAGCATAAATATGTGAGAAACAGAGAAAGAGAGAGTGAAAAAGAGCGTACCACATGCAAAAATCTGGCTGCTATTGCCGCTATTTGCTGTACTGCGGTTGGCTAAAGTACATGCAAAATTCATTTTGTTCTACAACAATGACTTTCAACTGTCCAGACAGTGCTGCCAACTGGCATAAACAATAGCAACGTAGTAATAAGAGAGCTTAAGCCAGCGAAAGAGCGTATAAAGTAAAGTCGGCATTGACAGCGGCAGCGGGGACCTGTGGCAGTAGGTGAAAAACATTTTTAAATATTTATCATAATTTAATAATTATATTAAATAATAATAAATAAAAACAAATATTATGCGATTGAACTGGATCACCTGTACACTGTGTGCATGATTCCGATGTTGCTTGTTAACTTTTTTTTTTTTTTTTTTGTGGTTTAACCTTTAATGTCAATGCTGCGGTTGTGTGGTGAGCTTGCACATGTTATGTTAACTTTGGACAAATATACATATACGCACGTATTTGGTGACGTACGTTGGTGATGCAGGCAGCTGTGGCGTAGGCGTGACACTTTTTATGCATTGATGTAACAAAAGTCCGTGCAAAAGTGAGATGGCACTTAAGTACTTAACATGCGAACTGTGAGGCAGCGAGTGTGATACAGTGCGAGAATGAGAGCGGCATACAAACAGTTGTTTGTGTGTGTACGCGCAGCATAATGCTGCTGTGCCCATTTTAGGATTATAGAGGGCATGTGGTGGGCGTGTGTATGCCATAGGAGATAACAAGAAATATAATAAAAAATAAAAAAAAAAGGAAATTACAATGAAACCCAAAGGGCAAACTAAAAAAAGGAGAATTTAATTGTTGAACTATCAACTTTGTGTTTTGTTTTTATTTTGCTGTTTTTGCATAATTTTTTTTATTGTTTTATTTTTTTGCTTATTTTCTTTCGCTCGCACTTTGTGCTTTAATTTTTATTTACAACGCCGCTAATGCATAAAAAAGGCTCTCAAGCAGTTGATGTTGTTCTTGCACGTCAATCTGCCAATTGACAGAAAATGAAAGTAGCTCCGTTGCTAAATCTGTGGCGCAATACACCTTATCCGGTTGCAGTGTCTCGTTGCCATCAACGCTTAGTCGCATCCTGCCAAGTTTTCATAATTTATTAACAAATTTGCGACATGTTTTATTTAGTTTAGACGAAACATGTCGCCCCATGTCTGCCTCACTTGCACACTCGACTGCATGTTTTGGCATACGTCTGCTTGGTACCTTTAAAAGCGCGTTCTATCTCGCTCATGCTCACGCATTATCTGTCTGCTGAGTTTATTGGCGCGCAAATGACCTTGTTACAAATAATTTTATATTATTAATTTTTTTTATTGTAGTGTGTGTTTTTCCGTCTATATTGTTGTTGTTGCTAAGCATAATAAAACGTTTTTGGCGCAATACTTTTTTGTTGACAGTTTTTTTATATGAATACATTTGTGCGACGTCTCGGTGATTTATAAATTTTTTAAACCTACTGTTAATATGTTGCAGGCATACGACGGCAACTCAGAAAATAAAAAAATAAACAATAAAATAAATTAAATAAAAGCACGCAACAATGGCCATGTTGTATATTAGTTGCCGGCGGCAGTTGACCGCGTCGACATCTTATTTGTGAATCTTAGCGCGGTTGGCTAAACGTTTTTTTACATTAATCGTTAATCGTTAGGCTTAAATGCTGCGCTTATATTGTTTTTGCACATTATACCTCAAAGTATGCTATAATTTTTTCGAATTCTTTAATTCGTTGAACAACATGACAAAAGCGTTTTGTGTATGCATAAAACAACGCGTTGACATTATAATACATACAGTACAGATACATGCATGTAAGTAATTAAAAACGGAATCAATACCGTCGGAAGTGCTACTACCAGAAACCTGTAGTTCACTATATGACTAATTAATTTAATAGCATGTTTTTTGAGTCATCTTTATTTAAATACTCCGTGGTTCTGATGCTGGAGCCATTTAGTTTTAACTCTTCTCTGCGCCCGGCCTCAACAAATGCCCAGTTGTTTATTAGCTTATTTTGTTTATTTTTTAGCTATCATTGCTCCTAACCTTTTGCCAAAGACGTTTTTATTCCACTAATCGTCTTCTTCTTGATTTCGTTGGCTTTCAAATTACATCGACAATAGCTCACATCGACACTGTGTGTGCGAAAAACAGTTGACATTTTACATGGACCGCCAAACATTCTCTCATTTCAAAAAAAGTGTTGCCTTCCTTAGATTTTCGACGTCAGCCATTTGAATTGAAGTAGCACTGCTGGTGCCGAATTGGTTTATAAATGGTAATATAAATTATTAATAACTGTGGCAATGCTGCCGAAAAGTGGATCTTCAAGTCTGTCTGTTCGGAATTGTACCGTCTGCATTGCTGGTGCCCCAGATCTCTTGCAGCCGCTGTAACTGAACAGACAGCGATGAGTGTCGACCACCAGGATAACCCATAAATAGTTGATGTTGAAAGTTGTGCGCCATAATAAGGTTTGCAACACTTACGTGAAGCTTTAAGTTTGTTTATCCCAAAGAGGTACTTCTTCTCAAAATAACTCCAAAGTTAAAGTGATAACCGATTTCTGGCTATATACAGTATAAGTAAATGCAATAGATCTTTAAAGTTTATAAGATACCAAGGGACACCAATCAGACACAAGCTTTTTGTTAACTTAAGCTGAGTCAATCGAATTGAAAGAAACATTTTTTCTAGGTGCTTTATTCTTTGTGCTTTAAATGAGTAAGAAATTCTGTTACTGTCATGTTTCTTAATACTTAATTGCAGCTAGCCGCAGGAAACTTAAGAAAAATAACTTAAATAAAACACGACAACAGAAAAAAATGACGCCAGAAAGCATTTTGTGCTTTGCACCTTTCAACGCTGCATGCTGCTTTGGGGTGGCCTAATTAACGCAATTATTCAAAAATACAATGCAGGGCCGCCCACATACACAGAGCGACAAGGCCGAGGCAAGGTGACCAAACTCATTAAACCAGCGACCGCAAGTCGCACTACGCAGTGATTGACAAATGTGCGAAGTGAATCGAAAGCGAAAAAGAAAAATTATGCCAGACAAAAGTGCTTCTGCTTTCTGCTCTTTGTCCTTTCGTTTTTGCTGTCGTTCTTGTTGTTTTTTCAAACAACTTTGCGTTTGCGTCTAAACTGTGTAATGAATCGGCTGCACTCGAAGATAAGTGACTGCATAAATATTTGGCAAGGGCTCGCTTCGGTGTGGATCGTTGTGCATGAGCAGCATTGGGCATATAGTCGGGGTATAGCATAAAGTATGGGTAGCCAATTTTAACAAACGACAAACAAGCCATCAAACGAAATTAGTTTATTTTAGGAAACAAAAGACCGCAATTTCAGTTTGCTCAGCACCAACAACAGCAACGATAGCAGCCATAACAGCAACAACAAAAGCCAAAGTTTTTTAAATGCCTGTCATGCGGTAGTTGGTTCGGTTTTTGCTGCTATTTCTGTTGCTTTTATTAAACGTATGTACATACGTACGTGCGTCTGTTGTTGTTTGTTAAAATTAATTGGTGTTACACAAATGAGTAATTTTCAATGAACATAAATATTTGCACAAAATGCAATTTGCAAAAGAAAAACGACAAATGCGCCAGGGACCCACATGCTCACTTGCTCACTTGCTCACGTGCCCACGTGCTCACGAACTCGTAAACCCATTTCAACACGAGTTGTACGACGTCAAACATTATTGTTTATAGTTGCCTCCCGCTTGAACAGCGACAATTGTAGCAGCGCTGATGTTGCCGATGCTAGCGTCGTTGTCGGCCAAGTGCTGTGCAAATACAATTTTTATTGTCAAGCGTTAATAATTTTTAACAATGAATAATACCTTCGGTAAGCATCTGTTATTATTCCAAACAAATCAAAACAAGTGCACTAGGCCAGACAATAACAGCAACAACAACAACAACAACAATACAAAGAACAAAATCAACAGCAACTTGAACAGCAAAAGCAGCAACACTCATAAGAGCGTTTTTCTACGTTATTCCGCGCTACACATACAAATCTTCACAAATTGAAATTCTGTGGCAAAGGAAAAGCAATCGGTAAAATAGCAAAAACAACAATGCCAACAACAACAGACAGCAACAGCAACAGCAACAGTAACTGCTATGTCAGCGGCAACGACGACGTTGCCGGCATGTGGGAATAAAAGTGCGAGAAGTGCCGGCGAGGCGAGTGCCATACCGTCGTCTATACACGTATGCGCAGGGGATAACAAGTGCATTCGGCAAAAGCAAAAAGGGGTCGCAGCAGAGTGTGCCCGTATATGTGTGTGTGTGTGTGTAGCCGGCGAGAGTGAGAGTGAGAGTGTGGCATACACTTCACATTTTGACTGTAAAGCGGTGTGAGCGACGCAAAATGGGTAAATGATACACTTTACGCCTTCGCTTTGCCGGCCTCGTCCCTGTGCGCACGTACGCCTCCTTGGCAAAGTTGCTCACGCACTGCTGGCATATAATCAAAAAACAACAAATTGCCACATAAATGTAGGGTGGTTTGCCACGTAATAGATTTTATTTTACTTTATGCTATGTGCGAGTTTTAAGCTGTTGGCTTTTTTTGTTTTTCTTTTTCATCTATTTATTTTGGTTTTTTGTTTTTTATAGTTGCTGTGCAGTACTTCAGTTACTTTTACTTCTTACCTTTGCTAAGCGTAAGATAACAACAAAAAGACATTACAAGCGAAACAACATCAAGACGATTTGAAAGATACTAAATCGGCGTCATTGCAACTGCCAAAGCTGCTGTTAGTGAAAGCATATTCGAAACACTTAGTGTCGGCATTGCAGCTTAGTTTGCTGCGCTGAAAGTGAATCCCTTTGCTGCTAACGTCTTTAGGACGCAATATTACACTGCACGAAAACATGCACATGACCTGCGCTTCTTTAATGTTGAATTATTCTTTATCACTGTGAGGCAGTCAGCACAAAGACACGCTTCAGTCTTGCCAAAGCTGAAAAAGTGCCACCACTGAAGGATAAATTACAACAAGCTTCGATTTAATGCAATGCCAAAGTTAAATTTTCGCGCAGTGCAACAACCTGCTGTAGAAGCGCAAAGGGGAAAATACCGGAAAAAAAAAAAAACGAAAAATTAAAAAACAAGCAACGAATAAACAAAAAATGAACGTGTGCTTGCGCTAATAAGTTTCAGGGTTAACATATTGTTAGCCCATGATGCGTAGTTGTACCACCAGAGACTAAAAATCAACAGACAGAATTAAGCGCAACCCTCGACGCGCACCTTGCCAGTGCGGGAGCATGCGTACCGTTACTTGTGCCGTTACCGTCGCCACTGATGTTACTTTTACTGTTGCTCGTAATTTTTTACACATTGTGGTCCCAGCTTAACGCCGCTACCGGCTGCTTTATGTGCTGTTCAATTCTACTGGGAGACATATCAATATAACCCACCCACAGAATGACAAGTGCACGGGGCACGAACAACAACAACAACAACAGAAACTACACAACGCGTCCGAGTGGACGTTGCTTTGAACGAGTGAACGAACAAGTGTGCGAAACAAGCGTGCGGTTCAGCTGAGACGCATTGCCGTACGCTGCTTGTGCAATAAAATAGAAAAAAAAAGAAAAGAAACGAAATTTACAACAACAGCGACAACAACAACTGCAACCAGCACAGCACAGCACAACACAGCACAGCAGAGCAGAGCAGAGCACAACACAGCAGTGACGACGACAACAAGCAAAATACAACAGCTCAAGGGACAAGTAATAGAAAATACTAGGTAGGATTTTCATTTCTTATTGTTGCTTCGCTTTATTTGCTACGTGCAGCAAGTGCGAGTACAAGCCTGGAAGTAAGAAAGCAGCAAAAATCGTGTTTAGCATGTTCGAGCTGACGCTGCGCGTGGGTGGGGTTGGTGAGTACAAGTTTCAAAGCGACATTAATATGTAGATGCATTAAGTACATTATCCGGGGTTACAACCTCACACAGAAAGGCACTCGCTCGTTCGGTCGATTGGACAGACAGACACACACACACAGACAGACACAGAGACAGCCAGATAGACAGACAGTCATGTAGACAGCAAAGTTGGACCGGATGGACGGAAGCGCAAGGTAAGTAAGCAGGGTAGCAGCCAGCCGCGTGCATTGAGCGCTTAACAGGTTCGGCAGCAGGTTAATGGCAGGGGGCGACAAAATATTATGATTTATTTTTATTATAGCGGGTAAAGTGGTCTTTTAACAACAAGGCAGCACAACATAGGCAATGGCAGCAAGAAAGGTAGGCACTCCAAACTGGCATAAGCTGTGCGCACAGTGGTGCTGATATCCGATTGGCAAATATGAAATATATTTAATTAGGCGTTGTATTCTATATTTTAGCATTAAATCATTTCTAAAAAAAAAAATAATAATAATAGAAAGAAAAAAAAAAATAAATCATGCAGTCGAACTTCTATAACTCGAACTTTGTATTATTTAGGTCCCAGTCCCGAAGGAAATCGAGTGACACTAGCGTTTAATTTTCATATATTTTCTTCGTTGAAGTTTCTATAACTCGAACATTTTTCTGTGGACTTCGAGTTATACAAGTTAGAATGTATTTAATATAATATAAATAAATAAAAAATAGTTGAATTTAGAATTTTTAATTGCTTAAATTGATACGTAAAATTATTTTAAACCTGGCATATGACAATGCATTGGTTAAATCTTGTTTTCGTTTTATTTATTTAAATTTTTAAAATGAATAAATAAATTGAAAAAAAAAAAACAAAAAAAAATAAAACATTTGACTGCTTTAAAGCTTGATTTGGGTCCACGGTGCGTGCGTCGTGTGCAAAATGCTATTCAGCGGCAGGTTAAGCTAAGCCGGGCTGCAAGGCAGTAGCTGATACCGAATGCGCAGACGGACACGGAGATGAAAACAAACGGTTGGCTGGTGTACAACTTGTTAAATGGACGGGTGGATTTGCACTCGATGCTCGCCCGCTATGCTTCGTCCTCGCCGCCGTCTGCTTTCAGTTATATTGCCTGGGAATTCCTATGGGATTTTTTGTTTTTCGATTTTTGTTTTTTGTGTTTCGTGCTTTTTGAGTTTCGCTGCTACATGCGTACTTTTCTAGCAAATTGGTTGTATGCGCATAAGGTTCATAAAATAAAAGTAGAAACACAAAAAACAAAAAAAAAAAAAACAGCAAAAAAATGTACTTATAAACAAAGCAAACGATACAGGTTAAAATTGTTTGTGCTTTGTGCAAATCGAAAATGTATGTACATTGTTGTTTTTTATTTGTGTCCATTCGGTTACAGTTGCCGTCGTTGTTGTTGCTGGTGCTGCTATTGTGTTGTTGCCGCTATTCGTCTCACTCAATTGAAATTGCATTAAGCGCAGCAGCACTAATACGCAAGCAACATGCTGGCAAGGCAGGGCTGGGCCACTCATACGTTGGGAGCACTGGCAACATCGGCAGCTTCCGCAGAGCGACGTCCCCTTGTACATAATACTTTATACACTCGCCGCTGCTTGTCGCATAATGGAAATCGGCGTACAGTCCCCTTGCACTTTGCACGTTGAGATGGGCGGTATAAACTAGTTATTGCCATTAATACGATCAATTTGATGTTCATTTCGTTGTAAGCAAATAACAAACTTATTGAAAATGTTACAAATATTGAAATGCTCGCAACCAAGGCAGCTTAATTTCACTGTGCAGTAGAGCAGCCAAAAAACCAAAAATACAAATGGAAAGAACGCACAGGCACAGTCACAGGCACAGACAACGCTGGGGTTCGTTACAGACTCCGCCCTTTGTCCATTTGATGACCTTTTAGATTTGTTGATAATTGCAAAGGTTGGTTGTGGCTGCTGCGAAGCATTAAATGTTGCATATGCCTTTATTTAAGTATAGAATTTGCCTTGAAACGACATAACGACGTGGGCTGTGCGCATGGTTATGCGTGAAATTTTATGTTTAAGTTTTCGAGCGTGTAATCGTGAGTGCAAAAGGGTTAAGAGTTTCGTTGACAACCAGCACAGCAGCTAACGTTAAAGTGAATTTTCGGCGCATGGAACATATGCACAGACATACGCATTTGATGCGTACACTATAATCCAATATGCGGTAATTTTTGGTGGAACGAAAGGGATTCTAATGACTTGTGAAGTTAGCGTGTCCTTCTTTAACGCGATAGACGGGCTTAAAAGCAACGCTTGGGGTTAGTCTATCCGACTGGTCAGGGCAGTCGTCTCAACGTTACAGGTGTGAAGTGAAGTTTGGTACAATATGCATCTGTTTATGTTTCCCAAAGTTATTAAACTTAATATCAATGCTTAAATAAAACAAATAAGAAATGTTGTCTTTTTTTTCTGCATACGCCGTTGCATTGCAAGTCTTGCCGTTTTCAAATGTGCCATTCATGGTTAGTTCGCAGTGAACTGGCACAAGCATTACATGCTTACAAGAACAGGCAAATATAATTTGGCGTAATGCTGTTAACTATTAGCGGGCCAGAGCATGCAGCTCACGCGGCGTATGCGTAATGGCAAATGACTAACGCATAAAAAAGCTGCTACTACTGTTCCCTAACCTACTGCCGATACGCTTACAGAACGACTTAACATTTAATGTCGTTTGTGTTTGCTTAACTGTTTTTTTATTTGCTGTACTCTAGTCACCATCGCCGGCTATGCCCATAAAACCAGCTAAGCTAAGCAAGTGGCAAAGGTACATGCTATGCCGAAATCAACGTAAATATTTTATGAAAAAAAAAAATATAAAAAAAAAAAACAAAAACACAGAGTAGCTACCGTTGACAAGCACTTTCCACAAGGCAACCGGTAATAAAATGTTACGCCTTGGGCTTTGTCGCCCCGTTGTTATTTTCTCGACTGCTGTTGCTGTTACGTTGGCATTATTATTAGATCATGCCAATCAAAAATACTTATGACAACATTTTGTGGCCACTGTTCTTATTTAACATTTAGCCATTTACTTGTTTGTTTTTGTTGTTTGTTGCAAATTGTAGCTATAAAGTGGTTAATTTTTGCCTAATTTCTAACGTTTGATGTATGTGTAGCAGGTCTACAAAGTACTCGTATATTTTAATGCATACTTTCAGGAGCCGCATGATTACGAAACTGCATATGCTTGCTGTAAATACTCAGCTATGAATTGAAAAAAAAAATAACAAAATAGCAGCACTAGATGCTCATTTATATTTAGTAGTGTTTAAAAAAAAAAAGGTCGTGTCATTTAGTTAACCCCATCAGGAACAGACCCAATAGTTCCAGTGCGCATTAAATATAATATTTCATATGGACGTCTGCTTAACGCTGTAGGTGTTTGTTGCGTATTTTAATAATGACTACGTTTTTTCACGTTTTTGTTGTGTGGTCATTTAAAAACGAATTAATGACAAATGTGCTGCCATACGTTGTTGTTCATCTAAATGAAAGCACATTGAGAGCGGCGAATATAGTGTTAGCCAGCAGCAGCAGGCTCTGCGTGCGGAGTGGCGTGTTCGGGAGCGAATGTACATATGTATGCATATACGATACACACATACATAGGTATAGGCATAAGTATGTATGCCTTGCCGGAAAATGCGCTTATACCCAAAGTTAACAATATTTACAAAACAATATGCTTGGAACCAGCAAAGGAGAAACGCGCTCAGATTATCACAAAGGGCGAGCGACAACGCTGGGTAGTCTATGCTGTTGACGAGTCGGCGTAATGTCCAAGAGGCAGCCGAATACGAGGCCAAACAAAAAATAAAATCAAACAGGTGCACTAAATGAATTTCAATATGATAAACCACTTGTGGTTTTTCAACGTCATCGTAGTGGGTGCAGAGCATGAAAGAACGCACAACCAAACGCGAACAAGTAAAAACAACAACAACGCCAACAACCGGCACAAGCGAACTGGTTGAAAAATAATTTAAGGGAAATTGAACCATATGTTGTAATTACTAATGGATCCGTTGTCTGTCCACAGAAAACACGCCTTACCGCATGCCTTTTGCCTGCAGGCCTACTTGCTTGCCCGCTTGCCTGCGAAGGGTGGCAACGTTAGCGGTGAGTGGTGTGCGGCGATTGCAAACCGGAAATATGAAAGTGTAATTTAAATTGAATTAAGTGCATTTATTTATTTTTTTCTTAATTTTTTTACTTGTTTTATTTTTTGGTTTTGCCTTTAGGGTGCATTATAGCAAAAAGTAAACAAAAAAAAAAGAAGCTGAACCGGTTAACAATAACAAGAAAGCACATTTTTCTGCTAAATGTTTTTTCTCAGTTTCTTAAAGTTTAAGCTTTTATTTATTTTTTTTTTTCGCTATTTGCTTACACTTGCTGCGATAAATGTAAATGTAGTTAGCTATCTTGCTTGCACACACAGCTTCCATACAGCGCTTCATTTGGGTATGTTCATTCACTCTAACGTTTTGTTCTTTCGCTCTTTTGATGCCGCCCTAATTTGTATTTAACTAACAAGTGCCGCTACGGTGTGAGTGCGGGTGCGAATGTGTTGGAGTGCACATTTGCCGAATGGATGCTTCATTAGGCAAATGGCAGCGCACTCGCTTGTGCACACACACACACACACACATACACACACACAGATGTTAAAATATTGAAAATATTATTATCTCTTGCTATTCCTATTGTTGTTGTTGTTGTTGTTGCACTTGTACTTCTTTGCGTATAATGCCGAAATGGCAGCACCAGCATCAGCATCAGCATCGAGTTTAGTGTTGCCACTCTTGCCGTTTGCTGTTAATGATGAATATGATTATTTTAATTAGCATTATATACATTTTGGTAACCCTTTTGCATAACTGCCGCACTTGCGCTTCTTCCCTGCGCTGCGTACGCACGCTTCATAATTGACTTTTCATATGTTGCAAAAGTTTGAATGTGCCCCTGTGTGTTCGTGCGTCAGTCTGCTCGTTTCGTTTGTTTGCTAGCTAATTAGAAATTTTACGAAATTATGTTGATTATGATTTTGATTATGCTTATGACGCCGTGCGCCAATGTGTGTGTGTGTGTGTTTATGTGCATGTGACTATGTCAGTTACTGTCTACTTTCAAAGCTGTCGCAGACGTTCGTTTGCCTTTTTGCTTACATTTGACACGAGTAATGCGTCTTGCTCATAGGCAATTCCAATTAGCATAATATGCAACTTTTTAATTCAGAGCCATAATAAAAATATGGCGAAATATTTTGAATAAAAGTTTTAAGAATTTTCTGTCACGAAAAACTTTAGAAATAATCGGTAGGGAAAGTCTGTGTACGGGCAAAAATATGATGGTTTTATTTTGTATAAATAAATTTTCTTTTTTTAATTTTAAACTGAAAAATATGTTTCTGCAACAAATGTCTTCTGTTAATAATGTAAAGCGTGACAGAATGACTTTTTTTATTTTTATTTTTTTTTGTAATTTTTTCAGCTTTTGCATCCTACCAGCTTGGTTGCTTTTTAAAAGGGGCTAATGCAAACTTGCCGTACAAATTCGCCACTGGCAGCTATTTTCTACGAGTCTTTGATCTACTATATTTCATTTCAACGCTTAACTTGCTTCCCGATTCCACTGGGGATTATTTTCGAAACCGTACGAAAATCAATTAAATATTATATAACAAACTTGGTGGCATCTGCGCGGGTTGTCTCTCTGCGGCAGGCTGTAGGCTGCTGCTGGCGTTGCCAAATTGTTAGCTGCAGAGTGCGTTGCATGGGTTCTGTTAACCGCTAAAGCATAGTTTCGCATTGGCATGTGGCTGCGCTGGCTGCTGTGCTTGGTTGTTGGCCGCTTGTAGCATTATGACTGATTAGACGCATGTGACAAACCATCATCTTACACATGTACATATGTATATACAGATACATGTAAGTATATATGCAAGTATGTACATATATGTAGTGGTTTTTTTTTTTGTTATGGTTTAATATTTTTGCCATTGTCATTTTGTTTGGTTTTGTGCTACCGCAGTCAATTTGCCCAGTAACAACATCAATTTCCGTTCGCTGTTCGAGCTTACCCGTACCTGAGTTGGCGGCAATCGCACACACGCAGCCGCACACGTATCCGCAACTGGCACCGGCATTGCATACGCGCCGGCAATGCTGATTGCTAGGTAAGCGTGAGTGGTTAATTTGAAATGTTTCTTTAATAAAATTAAAATTGTGACGTGTAAGCCTTCTGGGAACCGGACACGTGACGGTCGTTTGCCAGGTAAGCACATCATGATTCGTGTCGTTAATTGTATTGTTTCGATTGGTTTGTGTGTGTGTGTGTGTGTGTGTGTAAGAATGTGTGTAGGTGGTGTGGCATGCTGTAGCACAGTGTATGGGTGTTGCTGCCTCTGTCAAGGGGTTTTTATTGCAAGTGCACAGGAACTACTCTATTAGAAGTTGATTGTAATCAAATTACGCAACCTGTTCCCCTTTTGGCAAGGCGCTTGGGTTTGGGTTTGAGTAGTTGCACTTGTGCGACATTTCGCCTTTTTCTAACTGGCACAATAGAGCATGACGACAATGTGAGTGTGCCACACGCCATGCCACGTCACGTCACGTCACGCCACGCATGCCATGCCATGCCGTCGTACGGCGCGTACACAGGCACAAAGCATAAACTTTATAAAATAAGTGTGTAGTACGCTTGCGTTCTCCCAGCCAGGACCTAGGACAGCCGACGGCGTAGCCACTTGAAAAAATCAACCGCCAGTCATTACACACAACTGTTTCCGTTTGCCGTAAGCTGTTTGCCGTTTGCCGTTTGCTGTTTGTCGTTTGTAGTTAAGCGTTTGACGTCGCTGCACCAGCCAAAGCCGACAGTAGTACAGTAGACATAAGCTGCGCTGAGCTCAGTTCGACGCTGGCCTGGGTGTTGACGGCATGTGGTATCAGGTGTAAGAAACTGTCAGCTCGACTTCCTAAACCTTATGCATACTCCATCAAATAAGTTGCCTATATACATACATACGTAAGGCGTCATGCACTCACACCCGCACCCGCACCCGCACCCGCATCCGCATCCAAGCCAGCATTTCACAATAATCGATTTTAGTTAGTATGCCATGGTTTGGCACAGCTGATTGGCATCGCTTGGTAAGACAAATGAGCAAGCAACTGTGAAAACTTAAACTTAACGAAAAAACAAAAACCAGGTATGAGATACAATGCCCACACCACTTGCCACGCGATATTCCGGGAACCCTTTTCACAGGCGAGTGGTAGAAAATTAACTTTGGGTTATTTATGTAATTGGTAAGTCTACATTCCTAACAGTCGTTAACTTGTCTACGAACTTTCATAGGTTCTGAACGCAATGTACTTAGTACTTTGCTTTCTTTTGTTAAGATTAAAGAAAAATATTCATTCATCTTTGTTATTGGTTAACTTAACATTATATTTATTAGTCTTTGGTTCCATCTTTCTATCAGTTAATATTATTGTATATGTATTCTTCATTGTTTCTTTCTTCCTGTCTACTTATCTGTTTTATTTAGGAAGTATTAACTGAACTTCCCTTATGTAACATTGCTTTAAGAATTAATTATTATGTATTTGCTTCTAGAAAGGTTTAGAAGCCAAACCCCAGGAATTGTAACTGAGTATACAATCTATAGGATACAACAAGCGGATAATGTAGCTCCGGCAAATGTAGCTAAACAATTAATATAAGCTAAGGAACTGTATAGCAGCTCATGAACTGTTAAAAGTGTCAGCTATCAGCAGACTGGGACAGTCAGCGTGGAAACACTGTTCGCGAATCCAACTACGAGTATACCCTGTTATGGGGTCAAACCATATAAAGTAGATATCTTAGCTGAAATGCTCGTCGCGTTTCGTGCTGCAGATAATTTGATCTGGGTTTGCATGCTAAGCTAGATGTCTGATATAAAGGTGGCAGCACTGGGCAGGCGATTGGTTTTTAGTTTAATTAGTAATAATTACCTGTAGTGGACGTTGCGGCGGTCCGCTCATCGTATGATGATGATACATCACGTCGTGTTTGATTTGGGAGGGCATTTGGCTATGTACATGTGTCGCTTGATGTTTACCAATGTCGACGGCTGCCAGAGCTTCCGCTCTGCTCAGGATACCATCATTGATTCCCGCAAAAATATCACCCTGTGGGGCAAAGAGAACATCGAAGCATTAACATAGAAATTTGACAAACTTTTTTATTGACAAAATGTTACCTATGCATAGACAAATAAATAAAAGATTAAAACGCGAATGAGTAAGAAAAATTGAGAAACAGAGAGAAAATAGCAATGAGAATGAGCAGAGTTAACGACATTCATACTTGGTTCAACATTATTTTCCAATCAAATGTAAACCAAAGTCTTACAGTAGCGACTCACGAGGCGTGAGTTCTGCCTAAGGTTATTGGGTTTTGTTTTTTTAATTTAATATTTTGATTTTTTTTTTGGTAAATGAATTATGTTGTTTGTGTTTTGTAAACATGATCAGATCCAAAGAATTCCGCTGAATTTGCGACAGAATTACAATAATCATTAACAGAAACGAGCTAAGAAATAATGTCGCACAGAACAATGTGAACGCTTGCATTTACTCGTAAGGATATCAAAAGATTTTGTAAAAAAAAGTCAGGCATAAAAAGAATTTCGATATTGTTTTTCTAGATTTTCAATTTAAAGTTTTGTTTTGTTTTAAGGTTATCATTTTGGAACTTACATTCTGACGTGCTGACCACGAATTGCATAATAGGGATGCATCTTCTAACAAACGACTCTGAAAAGATGGAAGATAATATACGAAATTCATAGAATACGAATGATCATGACAAAAGATTGAAGACGTAAGACAAATTATTGTTTTATATATGATTTTTATTATAAGAGACCATTTTGAGCATGGACGGCATATTGCATGCATCAGTCAAGATCGCTTTTATGGATGTGATCGCCTTAATTGGCTTTTATTTGAGTAATGTATTAGGACATAAACTAAAAGCATTGCGTATATACATTGTAAAGTTGCTATACGAATATTTACTAATTTATTATTTTTATATAGTATTTACATTTTGCCGCTAAACAGCAAAACCTTTCCTTTGCATTCTTTTGGGCAGAATCCATATCAACGATGCTCGGGAATCAATAAATCTTTATTTGCTAATATTTAACGCATAATGAGCGATAAACATTTTGTATAAATTAACTACAAAATACAAATATCTTCAAAGTGACAAATTGATTTTAAACCGAACAGAGCGGAGCAATAATTGAACCATCTACTTCATCATTATCATTTTTCACAAGGTACGGATTGCAAAAAAAAAAAAAAAATTCTGAACAAATGAGTTTACACTTCATATGTGCTGCCAACTAATTATTCATTGTTGAATTAAAATCTATATAATATTTAAAAATAAAAAACATAGATTAAAGAATATTTCTTCAAAACTTCTTTCTGAAATCGGTAATGCTTGACTTCATTACATAATTAACATACCAAAATAAAAGTAAACCTTTTGGAACCATTTAATAAAACTCAAATCTACTAAAACTCAATCCTTCTATAACTCGAAGCCTTTAAAACTCTCATAAAATTAAGTGGCAATAGTGTTTAATTTTCGTATAATTTGACTTCCTAACTCGGAGTATTTGTAATTCGAAAAACGTTCAGTTCAGTAATGGGACTTCGAGTTAAAGAAGTTCGACTGTATTATATTTTCTTATCTTCTTTGTAAATTATTTAAACTGTCGACATGTTTCGCTTTCTTCTCTTTTGTTTTGTTCATTGTGTTTCTTTCTTTTGTTTATTATGCTCGGCAATTGTGCTTCACATGTCAATTACGCGGATGTGCATACGCAGGAACAAAAAAGAAAAAAAAATATAATAAATAAATAAGAAAACTTTCGGACGTATGCACTGGCAAGAGCTTGGATCCCGCGGCAGGCTGAGTTTCATTCATCAATTATTCAATCGAAAAGGAAAACGAAAATTGTTGGCGGAAAATTTTAGTTTTGCACGCATCATACTCATACGTACGTACGTACATCAGCAGGAAACTGCTGATAAACACTATTAGGACCTGTCAGTTGTATATCGAAACGTCAATTTAAGCAATAAAATGTCCTGGGATTTACGTAAACAAGTGAGCGTACGCGCAACGCAGCATCGTTACGTATAACATGGATAAATAACCAAAAAAAAAAAAAAAGAACGAGAAAACCCAAAAACAGAAAAAAAAAACAAAATCAAAAATGTACTGGCTAGCAAACGGAAGCTGACCGGAAATACAATATGCGGGTAGGCACCACAAAGTCCATGGGATCGATCGGAACAGCTGTGGCAAATAAAGCCGCTCTGCGCTTTAAGTCCACGACTCGCATGAAAATACAAAGTGGCACGCTTATGAGCCTCAGCACTTGGTCTTTCCTTTTAGATGCCTACAATTGCCTTTTTGACTTTGAACGTGCATAAATCCATATCAGCTGTGGTTCTTGCAAGACAAGTTGCACAAGGCTTTTGCACAATGTTTCAAAGCTTTGAATCCCTTAATCCTTCATAGCTCAAGATTCGCTGATTTGAATCTTCTCGCATATACACTTTAGTGCAATTTTCTGCAGTTTGACAAAGAAGAGAACACCTTCGACTATCAAAAGTCTATTTGTGTCTTTCTGTTGTCCAGCTGATTTTCAATATGTTAAGAACCTTTTTCGGCTTAATATTTTGGACAGATGAAGATTTAATATGTAAGCTGTAATATTATTGACATATTTTAACTATGCTCATGCTATATACTCGTCTGTCTATATATTATATTGAGGTGTGATTACACTCCAAAGTGTAAACTGACAATTTTGAACATTTTTGTGGTTAAACTGTGTATGCCTAAGAATTGCCATGTGCCAACAATTTAAACTTGTAGATATAATAATGGTAAAGTGCTCAATTTGCTGTAGCATACTTTAGGGCTGCTAGCGTTAATGTTTCAAATTTGCATGATGCACTTGCTTTCTTCGCTTATAGGGGCGAAAAAAAAAAACAGGAAAAACAAAAATGCTGCCATTTGTCGTTCAATTGCAGTTGTCAAATGTTACAAGTACAAAAATCAGGCACGATATGCTACGGTGGCCGCTGTCATTAGTGACCACAAAAGTAACAACATTTAACAAAGGAACCGAAGCAACGACAACAATAACAAATGCATAATATGCATGCAACGCCGCGTATGTAAACAAATTATCGTAGCTCACCGCGCACCCCCAGACCAGCACAGCAATGCACATAAAGCAGCCACAATCGTTTTATACTTTTTTGTCTTGCCAAACTAGTCCAAGTAGCAGACCACAGCGACAATGACAGCAACGGCAACGACGACGACGACGACGCCGAAGTCGAGGATGACTGGGATGACGATGACGAGGACGACGACGGCACACTAGTGTATTAAATATGCAGGACATTGCTGCTTTCTTGGGTTTTGGTTTCTCTTGTTGTTTTGTTTTCCCATTTTTTGTTTTGGCTTTTTTTGATTTTTTTTTTCGTATGCTGATTTGCACATCAGTCGGCGCTATTTTGTATATACGTCCTTCGTCCTGACAATCAAGTGAAAATATGGCGCATGTCTCAGCAAGTAGATGATAATTTACAGAACAGACTGCGCCAACCCAGCAAGTAATGCGAAGCCATCCAAAGCATTCGTCTACATGTACATACGAATTTGTGTAAATATATCGGAACATATCTATATATGTATGTATGTGCTATATGGTTTGTATATATGTACATATATATATATATATATATATATATATATATAGATTTGTATGTATATGTATTTTAAAGTTTGTGCGCATATAAATAATTGATTAAGTGAGTGTACAAAATCGTTAAAGAGCAGCAGCGGCAGTAAAAGGAAGAGCCATGATATACACACACTGTGCTAAAAATACACGACAAAAAGAAAAACAAACAGGAAGAAGCAGACAGCAAGAAAAAATATTTGATTTTAATTTTTTTTTTTTTTTTTTGGTTTTTTACATGCTGCACGCACAACTTTTCCCACCTGCAGCTAAGTAAAAAAAAAAAAAAACGAAAAGAAGAAAACAGATAGGAAAAAAGGTTAAATATTATTTGTTTAAAAATTTAATGCCGCCAGCAGGACAACAGGACAGCAAAAATCGATAGCAGCCGATGTGCCATGTGCCATGTGCCATGTGCGTTTCATGGTATTTCTATAAATACACGGCTATGTCCGTGTGCCCATGTGTCCGTGTATGCGTTGCACGCAGTTGCCCGAAAGTATGCCACGGAAAAGTAACATAAAGTGACGAAAGTTTGCGCGCCAGACTGTTGCTGTAACAGATGACATAAGCTGCGCTAAGACGCAAAGTTGAAGCATCAGCCAGGGCCAGATAGTGTGCCAAGGATAAAGTTGTTCTGAGCTTATTAGCATTGGTCCTGTGCTTCCTTGTCGCTGCAAATAGTCACTTAAACAGCATGTGGATGGGTAAATGAAGCTCAGCTTAAACACGTTTAACAAGTTGAAATGGATGGTCCATGCCCATGCACATCATAAAGTATTGCTAAGTCCCGTTAGCAAAACTGCACGATGTATCCTTAAGATTTTGTAACGGAAATGCAAGAACAGCAGCTGGAATGCCGATCTATGCCTCGAACATAACAGCAGACAGATAAATAAAAGAGTGATGCCATGTGGCTGTGAGTCAAAATTCCCTATTGTTCAAAGGAAAGGAATGCACGAGGGAAAACCAAAAAAAAATTGTAATGCAGTGCAAATATCTTTTTAATAAAAGTAGTTAATCAGAAGGTCCCTTATATTTATAACCAATCCTTTATAAATAGTGGCGGACTGATCCCCATGCTTCATATGAAGTTGTTACCTACATTATACACGTATGTAGGCGTCAAGGTTTGTATTTTGAAGTACAGCCGGCAATTATAACTGCTTCGGGATCGTAGCCTGCATATGCCTAAGCAGTTATTGGACTGACGAATCCGGGCAAGAAACCTAGGCTCTGCTGCAACATGTCGCCACATGAGCTGTACATGTCAGTATGGCTTGGTTCGATCTGCTAAGATCTGCGACGTGTGGAGGTAGGGTTTGGCTTTAGCCACGTAACCAAATCTACATGTGTGCCTGGACATAGTAATAATCAAATTACAACAGGCAAAATGCAGAAGAGAATCGACGAGTAGCCAAGAAAAGTCAAAAATATATGTAAATTAATGAAAGATGCAGGTTTAAAGGTTCATATATGTTAGAAAGTGTCATCATATCGGATATGATGCATTTTTCTGAGATTTCTTAGACAGTTGCAATAATTCTTCAATGTATGGAATTACTTATATTTTGTTCATTTGTTTGCAATATTTTTTTTTTTTTTTTTTTGTAAGTTTTTTTAAGTTATTTTATTCTAATTTTTGTTTGGGGTAAGCGCTAAGCCACTAATGCCAACGGGATAAAAATTAAACAATAACCTTGAAACTGTTTTGTAATTTATATCAATTAAATATTTATTACATTTGGTTTTTTTTTCGTTTCTTGTGTCGTTATTGTTTTTTCTGTTGTGCTGCACGCAAATAATTTACAA
Organism: Stegana nigrithorax; assembly: GCA_037044495.1. Lineage (NCBI taxonomy): Eukaryota > Metazoa > Arthropoda > Insecta > Diptera > Drosophilidae > Stegana > Stegana nigrithorax. The sequence continues at coordinate 8,251 of JBAMBQ010003111.1, read as the reverse complement.
CCCTAATAACACACTGCAGCAGGGAGCAACAGCAGCAGCGCAAACCGACAAAAAAAGTAAGCAAATGAAAATGTGAAAGAGCGCAACAGCAACAGCAATAGCAACAAAAAAAAAAAACAAAAAAAAAAAACAGCATAAATAAATGTGTCGGAAGAGTGGCAGCATGCGCGCACGTTGGCAGGTGAATATTGCAAAAACAATAATAGCAACAACAACAACAAAATGAAAGAAAAAGTAGCTAAATAAAACAAATAGGCAAAAGCAAGAAGCAGCAGCAAGAGACGAATGAAAAAAGAGAATAATTATCTACTGTGAGAAAAAGTTGATTGCACTTTCTTGTGCGTAGTAGTGTGTGTGTGTGTGTGTGTGTGTGTGTGATGTGTGTGAGGTGTGTCTGTGCGTATGTGTGTGCCGGTGTAATTTAAAACTGCTGAGTGAGAGCGTGCAGCATGGCTACTATTGTTGTACTTCTTCTTCTTCTTTTAACAGTGCTATTTTTACTTTTGCATCTTCTTCTTCGCCTTTTGATTATTGTCAATTGTTTTTGTCTTGTTTTTGTTGCTGTTGTGCCAAATTGTGAGCTCGAGTTGTTAATTTTGAAAGCACTTAAAAAATACAAAAAAAAACTTAAGAAGCAAAGCAACAACAACAATGTTTATAATAATGACAACAAAAATTATAACAACAACAACAGTTATATGCTTAGTGTGGTTGTCGCTGTTGTTGTTGTTGTTGTTATGATTATTCCGCCTTGCACACACGCATAGTAGCAGAGAGCAGAAAGGCAGCCAGCTTCTGTTTATCCGATTTATTTAAATCTCAACATGCAGCATCCCTTTTGCCTAACACGCGCAGCCACTTTTCGGCTTTGTGTGCTTATGTCTTAAAAAAAAAAAAAACGAAAAAAAAAATAGAAACCAGAAAAAAAAAGGAAAACAGAAATAAATCAGTACAGCAGACCAATATCAGCATAAACAAGCAAAGTGATCAAAGCATTACAACTTCGCTTGCGCTCTTCTATGCTCCCCTGCATTGCCTGCCCGGCCTGGTTCTACCCTGCACTGTGCTTTTAAATCGTCGCGCAGATACAATTACACTGTCGAGATACAGACACAGGGCATTGCAGGCAGCAGCTATGCCAATAATTGCGCTGTAATGAAAACGTCTGCTAACAACTTAACGCTTTGCAGTCCATTAAATACACTGGAAATCGGTATCACTACCCACATTAACATTCACATCCACACACACACACACACACACACACACACACACACACACACTTTCATCCACAGCCACACACTGGAATGCTCACTCAAATGAATGTTGTTGTTGTTGCGCTTTTCTGGTTCATATGCTAATTTCATTTAAATATTCATAAATCGTAACTCAATGAAAACCTTACATAGAAAATTAATCACGCGTGACAAGTAACACTTTTCACGGTGGCTTCAATTCAACTTCAATAGGATCTGTTATACTTTGTGAACTATTCTATTTTCTTTAATTTAGAAATTGTTGCTTTACATTTTCATAAGCTCTTTACTGTCTCATCTCGCATTAGCACATAAGCACTGACTTTCTTAATTTTGCATCGGTATAATTGATTGTCTGCCTAAATAAAAAAAACAAATTCAATAACCCCGAAGCAAAGTCTTTATAACTCCGAGACTCTTTGATACAGATCAATGAAATTTAGTACAAACATGTGTAAAACGCATGGGGAGAGACAGCATTTTTATAGCGATAATTATTGGTTAGCAGCCTATAAATGAAAAAATCAAACTCTTAGCCTAAAAACAAATAATCAATCCAATAGCTCTTTATGCAAGCTCAATTTTTCTGCAGGTTTCCGAAAATCAAAAAAACATAATTACGACTCTGTAAAGGAAAATGCTTAGAGCATGCTCTGGACTGTACCGTATAACAAATAGTTTTATAGAAAACTAGGTAGCTATACAACATATGTAAACTGAACCCAATAGATAAAGAATTAATAACCTATTGCATAAAATTTTTCGAAAAAATTGAACCTCGATGATAATGCCATTACTCGGCTCTACGAAGAGAGTGCAACCAACACTCTGCATTACTATCAAAGTAAACCCCTTCTTATATGCACTTCCTATTATAGAAAAATTAATTCTTTAGAAATAACAAAACTTATATAACATAAACAGTTACAATCAATTACAGACTACCATACAATGGTTAGCTCTTAATTATTCAAAACTATTAATGGAAATCATACAATCCCGTTCCCCATACTCCATATATTTTTAGCCAAATTAAATTTACACAATCATAAATTAAATTTCTTTTATAAATATAGGTACACATAATAATAATAATAATAATGTTGTCGTCGGAAAATCTCTACTTAAAAAAAACAGTCATTTAACACACTTATGAATAATCGGAGATAGTTCCTTATGCTTCTTATTTGAATTAGTTTCTTACACTATATATTATATAAAGCGGAGGAAATAAAAAAAAAAAAATTGTTGCCGACGGGCACTCGCCGCAGTCGGAACATGTGCAACGCGCTGAAACTTGGTACCTTATACCGGTTTATGTGGTTATTCATGCATAGGGTTTGAATAGGAATTATGAAAAAAATATTCTATGCTTTTGAAACTATTCGACACAAATGGATAAGATTTGTAACTTATGCAAAGAGTATCGGAATAAATAAAATAAGCGTAATATATATTCAAAAAGAATACACATAGAGTTATTTTCGAGTCTCATCTCATCTCTAAAAAATAATGGCACACTGCACTTTCCAACTGTCAAAATAAGACACTTAAAAAAATGTTTGCTTTCGAGACTCAGTCTCAATAGACATACCTACACGAGTAGAAGTAAAAAACTAAAATCATCATATCTCTGAAACTGAAAGCGCAAATTAATGAAATTTCGTGCACCGGAAATCCATCTAGACGGAACGCCCATGCGACAAACTCCAAGATGATCTTGGACTTGCCGTAGACAGCAGGGAGCACATCGCCATGGCATTTGGAACTTGTCGATCCAAACTAATGAAGCTATATAGGCTCTTTAATGGCAAAAGTAAACTTATGCTGCGCAACAAGACAACTGTTTACCAGCAGGTCCTAGTCCCTTCCTGGCAATACGGCATACAGGTTTGGGGTATCGCTGCAAAGTCAACCCGCAAACGGATCTAGAACTTGCAAAATAAAGCTTTGCGTCTCCTAACAGGCTGCGAATGGTACGTCTGCAACTCGACCTTGCATTGTGAACTTAATCTGCGCACCATCAAAGGTACAATGGCAGACTTTTGGTTCACAAAAAGTGACTGGCAAGACCCTTTACCACAGCAGCTGCTATAAGAAGGTTCAAACGACGCCCCATCAGATTATTAATCTCATAAGCTAGAACACTACCTACGATACTTAGCTGACCCACCACTCTAGAGCGGTACTTGAAATATTTTATCAAGCAAAACTTTTAATATGTATAAAACCGGCGATTAACAATCTTCATATCAGGTGTCTCAAAGGACACAATGCGCCATTTTTGATGGCTAGTATTTATAAAAAAAATCTAAAAAAAAAGTTCACATCAATGGAAACCATTTGGCAAAAAGTACACACGTGCTTTTGTTTTGCCATTGCCTGTTCGTACATACATACATATATACATTTGTCACCTTGTGCTTAATTTAATTTAAAATTTAATTTAAAATAAATCAATAAATACCTCATGCACAAGCATGCGGCATGAGCACACGTATGTTGTTGCCGAGGAAGTGCAGTCGTTCTTTGTAATTATAAATAATAAAACAGCACAAAATGAAAAATAGAATAAAAAGTATGTTGAAGATATTAAAAAAAGAAAAAAAAAAACAACAATACAAATTGTCAGAAAAAAACAAGTCTGATTAATTTTTCACACTAATAAAGAATTAATGCATATCCGGAACAAGTGTCAACCGCAAAAGTAGCAGCAGCAGCAGAAATCAAGACAAGAACACAAAATGAAGTATATGGTGCAGAAAATAACAACAAAAAATTCAAAAGGGGCAATCAAGACTAAAGAACTGAAAAAAAAAGAAATTTATTTTATTTGAAACAAAGCAATAAAAACAGAAAATCACATGGCGCTTGAAGTCAGCCAAAGCGTAAACGTTTCAAAGTCTCCGTCATGTCTGCGTTATCTGTCGTAGCTGCCTTGTACGAGTATGTCTGTCTGGCTGTCCGTTGATTTGGTGCCTTACGCATGATGAATGACGGCATTTATTAACTTATTAATTAATTAACGCTAATTAATTTAACTGTTATTTTTTTTTTTTACTGTTGCTGCGCATAGAGAAGCAAATGATTAATGTTTTTTACAATATACGCCGCAGGCGGGGAACAGATGCGCCATGCGCCAACCGCAGTCCGCAGACGGACGTGTGTATCCAGCAATCTGTAAACACACTGCACTGGCTACTTTTCTCTTCGCTGCCAATTGAGTTCGTTTTTGCTTCGGACTCGCAGCGCGTTGGCGGCCTGCTACATTCATCCGCCGATATTGGCTTATGCCTGTCCAGCATTTAAAATCGTCTGAAACCAATTGCAGTTAAATGTTAACTGCTGTAATGCTGAAATAATCTTCCATGCTCAGGAATAAGAAGAAGATGAACTCAAAAAAATTCTTAAATTCAATCTTCCCAAATGTGAACTTAGCGGCAAAAGATTGTGTTAGGAATATTCTTGCATAATCTCTTTTACTTTTGACTCATTTCAGTTGACACGAGTTTTTGCAAAATGTACACTCTTAACCGTAAGAATGAAAAAAAGCAAATTTTAATAATTGTACTGAATCCGTTTTGACTAGATTCAGATTTTTAAACGTGCATGGGACTATAAATATATGGGATTGAATAGGTATCGCACAATGTATCATTGGTCAGGGGATCAGTTTGCATTATGTTAAAATGATATTGTATTAGGAGAAATAAGTTTGTTGAGAATTGTATTGGAATTTTGATTATCGAAATATTGGCCAAACTACAGTCTCATGCAAGTCAAAAAAAAAAAAAAAAAGGGCCTAGTTAGGCAAGTAAGCATCGTATGCTGCTGGCATTAAATTGAGAATAATTAAACTAAAACTCAATAAGAGAGTATGAAATAAAGCCTTAAAATTTTTTCCGGTATTTGATGATTGCGGCTTACTTGGCACGAGTACAGCCTAAAAATTTGTAATCAGTTCCAATATGGGGTTTTCGCAATTTTGAAAACCGCCAAATGAAAATGGAGAGTAACAGTACATCAAATCTTTTGTACAGATCGAAGCTTAGCCCAAATAAACTGGGTTCAGTGCTCTTCAGACTTTCGAGGAAAATGCTGCGATGCCATACAAGGGGCCTATGCAGGTCAAAGCGTTCAGAGCTAACATATAATGCCAACTGTCTGACTAGAGAATTATACTTATGTACCATACATATGCCGGTTGTTGAGTGGCTTGTGAGTGCCGGGTAAGCGACAGGCTGATGCAGCAAACATACTATGTATATATTGTACATGGCAATACCCAAAAGTCTCGTTAAAGCTGGGCAAAGTTGTTTGTATACCGTTTATGGCATATTTTTCGGGCAAATAAGTCGTTAAGGACGTTGTGGTATTATTTAACGGTCAATTGAGTCAATAGACATTTATGCTTACACAATACGTTCCAGTTGGAATTTATGGCCATTAATAGTTTTCTATCGTGACAAAAGGGCGTTCCATGCATTGAGGAATTCACTTGAACCGCGTTTGCAAATGGCACATCAAGTTGACATGGTACACGGCACGTGTGCGCGGCTCAGAGAGCAGGCGAGAGAATGCGCGTGCAAGTGAGTATGCGTTATTAGGTATTTGTCAGCACTTGCCTGCACTAATGCTTGTTTATAAACGAAATGTTTGACTTTCATTTAATATTGTAATTTGTTAAAGATTTGGTAATATGCGTAGATAACAGTTGCATTTTGCGGCAAATGTTTTTAGCAAAATTTCAGCTTTAATCTAATTTAATATGATAAGAAATAAAACTTTTGCTGAAAAGTATGCAACATTTTTTTCTTATAAAAGAATAATCAGATATGAAGTAGTTTTTCTACTCTGTACCAAAAAATTGTAAAGGATGTATTAAAGTTGTGCAAGTGTATGTGACAGGCAGAAAGAGGCGTGGCAGGCCCCACAAAGTTTATACATTCTTGATTAGCATCGAAAGGAGTGACGATCTAGCCATGTCCGTCTGTCTGTCTATATGAACAAATGAATCTCGAAAACGGTTAGACCTACAACCAGCAAATTTGGCACGAAGACTCTCCTAATCCATAGGCATAATGAGGAGGAGGCATAGTGCCATAGGACGATCGGAGAAAAAACCACATTTACTAACAAAACCCCATTTGTTTTTCGCTACTAAATTTTGGACTTATTTTGTGGAATTTTTTATCTCAATATAGTGTATATCGGTTTACTATAACATATAGCTGCCATAGCTGATAGGAACGATAGCTCGAAAAACAACATTTACTGAGAAAAAATTTTTTGTTTATTAAGATATCATTCCCGAAAAAAATTATTGAATTTTAGATTGGGCACAGAGTATTATAAAACGGGTGTGCTCGACTTTAGCCCTGCCTTTCTAGTTTTAAAGAAATGGTATTCATAAGGAAATGATTGTTATTTTGATATGCTTTAAGCCGAAAATGTTTTGTTTTGCAGTTTTAATTGAAATAATCCGTTCTAGGGTGATTTGATGTTCTTGATAGAACGATCTGTGGTCATGTGGCTACACGATCATACCGGTTCTTGTTGGATGAATAAAGAATTGGTTTAAGAAATCAATACAAAGATATAACAATTGTAATGCCATTGAATTTAGCAACTACAGCATGTTATGCTGATTACAGTCGACAATCAATTTCTATTTGCATTGCATATATGTAACTTGCTGGACTGCTTTCTAATAAATATATTAATGCGAAGTATCTTTCTGCCACTTTTCTAACTCTTGATAAAGACATTCTTTAATGTAATAGATCTCAGTCTATTTCAGATTTTAAATGCAATAGGTAAGCGATCCTCAGTGCACATTATGTTCAAGAAGTATTTATGCAAAAATGTAAATGCCTGGAATAGGTTTGCCTTATATGAGTTTTTAGGATTTTAGATTCCATTCCATGTTGCTAAGTAGAATTCTTGACAGATTTCATAATAATGAAAATAAGGACTCAAACCCAAGTGATATATCGACAAAGAGTGACCCTGAACTATCGATCTGTTATAATGTACCCGACTGTATATTCCGAAGGTATGTATATGCCGTCACCCCACTTTTTTAAAATAATTAGTTGAGTCCTAGCTTTTGTACGATAGGGGAAATTATAGATCCAACCGCAACCGCAACCGCAAAGGCCAAACAGTAAACCGCAAATTGCAAATGTAGCATTGCGATTAATGTCAAGTGTCGCGGGGGCAGACTAATGCCGGCGGCATTGCGAATTTGTTGTTGTCGTGTTGTGGACGTGCATGCGTGCATCGCGTGTGCATTGGCGCATTGTTTTGCCTTGGTTTTAGTGTAGCAATTACTCACCGATGGATTTGGCATACAGCGACGCATTTGCTCCGAACTTCGATAGGATGGACTATACCGTCCTGGAAAACAACTTGGCGCCGACATTTTCATTTTATCCGTTGTCGAGTACATCGACATTGTCATGCAGCCGCCGACAAAATCCTCCTCCAGCTTGAACGCCCTTGAGGCGTCAAAAGTCGTTGGCGAATAAATTTTGAAGCACTTTAATCTGACGTTTGTGTTTTAACAAATGTCCTGCATTGGCAAATGCTATGCAGGGGTATGGTGCACACAAAGACCTTTGACGTTAGGCCCTTAGATCTGTGGCTTGCTTAATTTATCAATAATTTCTTTTCTTCTTTATTATTTCTCTTTTTTATTTTATTATTTCTTTTTTCTTTTTTTTTCTTTTGCTCTTTCAATAATTTTTTCTTATTGCCTTCACTTGACACCGCGAAAACGAAAAAAAAAAGTAAAAGAAATTGTTATACCAAAACAGAAAAAAAAAAAACAATTAAATTTGTGTTAATTATCAGCAATTTCAGTTTAATAAACTGCACTTGTTCCTTTGTTGATTTATTGCACGAGTGAGATTATCCTGATTATTTTAAAAAACGACAAAAAAACAAAAAATAGAAATAAAAAAACCAACATAAGTTTATTGTTTAACGCGGCG
>JBAMBQ010003110.1:0-68131 GCA_037044495.1 Stegana nigrithorax | reverse complement strand
AGTTGCTGTCATGAGCACATGAACATTCTCTGCGTTTCCATAGAGTGAATTTGACCCAAACTCTGCATATCCTTATAAGTTAACACTGAGTATTAAATATTTTATCAGCTCCTTTTCTGACAATTAAATATGTGGGTACTATTTTACTGTGCTAAAGCCAGCACGACAGTGTTTTTTTTTTTTTTATTTCAATAGAATAACAGATAACGAATACCAAAAAGAAAAAAGGAAAAAATAATCACTTCCCGCGGTACCGCCGCTAGGCATTGCTTCGCGGAGCACGACAGTGTGTTCCTGAGCATTTGTTAAATTTGATTGGCTCCTCAAAATATGCTATATTTATTTTTTTTTGTTGTTTATAAACTGCAGCTTAGTTAGCTAAATAAGAGCGAAAAAGCACTTATGCACTAAGTTTTTAAGATTTTTTACACAAAACTGACAAAAACTTTAAAGAATTTGCATAACAGGGGGGGAAAAAAACGCACGCAGACACAAACGCCACAAAAATTTCAACAATTTGTGAGTGCAGTTTATCAAAGGTAGGCAAGAACTGCCCATGCACACGCCCATTTATTGACTACAATAGTAGAAGCCAATGGTTTTGTGTATGTGTGTGTGTGTATGTATGTGAGTTCGGTGTTACTGCAGGTACGACCTGACAAGGTCGTTTCGTCATGTTCGCTGGTTCGCTGTCATGTAATCCCATAAGGTGTAACATTTGAATATTTTCACGTAGCGCGTTTACACTCGCTGCTGCTGATGCTGCTGCTGCACATACACACCAGAACATGCTTAATTGTTATGCTGAAAAAAGTACAAAAGATAAAAAAAACAAAAAACAAAAAAAGAAAATGTAATACTATTTGCGTATGTAAATAAATGGTAATAGATATTGCACGACTTCAACAATTCAATTATCGCACAAAAAAAAAAAAAAAATGGACAAAAAGAAAAAAAAAAAAACAAAAAAAAAATTGAAAAATGCTAAAGAATGCAAAATACAAATGCTGTCAACAGTGAAGCGATTCTGTGCCTGCCCTGCGCCTGTGCAAAATGAAAATGAAAATGAAAAATTCCCAAAAGCAATCGATACGCTTACACAGCTGCGTGTCAACGTGCCGTTAACTTGGTCAAATAAGGACATGTAAAATAGTTTGGCATTTTCACAAGGCTTTTGCCTATGTTGCTGCTGTTGTTGTTGTTTTTGCTGTTGCTGCTGATGACGATGTGTAAATCGCAAATGTGCGAATAATTTTCATGTTAGGCATTTAAACATTTTTCATGTTGACATTTAAAATTGTTTTTTTCCCCGTTTTTTTTTTTTTTTGCTTTGATGTTGATATTTGTTGCTATGCTAAAGTAGACTATACATTTTTGTTATTGTTATTGTAATGTTGGACTATGTATATTATATTTGGCTTAGTCCAGCGGGCAATACATGTTAATCACAGCAAAGCGCAAATTCAAATGCAAATCAATCGCAATGTTTAATGTCCGTTTATTTTCCGTTTTTCATTTGTTTCGTTTTGTTTTGTAATTTAATTATTTCGTGCGTTAATGATTTGGTTTTTGTGTAATTAATGACTTGCATGTCAGCAATTAACTTTAAATTGCTGCGCGATTTTGCTTATTTCGTAATATATATTAAACAATAAATAAACGATATATTAATTACACGCGTATTTAAAGGATACATGCTCATAGTATTGAGAAAAAAAGAAGCAGTAATTTGCTTAAACTTTAATTACATTTGTGCTGACAGCTAATCAACTAATGTTGCAATAATATGAATATCTCTAATATTAAGCAAAGCATGGGTCGATTTAAGCAGCATGCTCATTAAGTTTAATAAACGAAGCAGCAGAAGCAACAGAAAAAGCATAAGCAAGCTTATGAATTGAATTATGCAAAGACTAACGAAATGAAACGATGACGACTACGACGACGTCCACCACGACGACGAACGACTACAATGGCTACGACGATGACGACGATGACGACGACGACAACGACAGCGACAGCGACAGCAAGTAAAGCAGACAACAAAGAGTTGCATTGCATTTGTGTAAAAGAACTGCAAGAGGAGGAGTTGTGCATAAGAGTAGCAGTAGAATGAGCACGTTAGCAGCCATGGGTCTGTCGGCAGAAGTAGGAACAGCCGCAGCAGCAGCGGCAGCAGCAGCAGCATAAAAATGCAAAAACAGTGAGTGTAAACAGCTGGCGTATGAGTGAGCGTGCGATTAAGTGTGCGAGCGAGAGACACTGACATATGCTAATGAGTCTGCTGTTGCTGCCTCCGTTGCCACTCTCACACTGTGCTCGTTGCAGCAGCAACACTAGTTGGTTGGGCAGCACATCACAGCACAGTAGCAAATTCCCACAAGCGCTGCGCCATTTAAGCCGCAAGAAAAACGAAAAACTGTAAGGGGTTTTGCAAAAATTGAAAAAAAAAAGAAAGAAAACAAAAAAAAAAATAAAAAAAAACCGAAGAGAATGCAAATTAAAAAAGCAACAAAGAGACAGAGAGAGAGAAAAGAAACACAGTTAGCTAGCAACAGCAGCAGCAGTGTTGGCAGCGTTAAAAACAAACGAATGGCATGTTGCATACGCTATGCGTTGACGTTGACGGCAACTGCTGACACTACACATGCACACACATACACACACTATAAATTTTTTTTTTTTGTTGTTTTATCTTCGTGCGCTAGGAGCATTGCGCTGAGTGGCGCCTTGGGTAGTTATTATGTTTTACAATGTTTTTAACCCGCTTTGCCCCCATACACTTGCCTTTTGTTTGCCGTTGTTGCTTAATAGTTTGTGTTATTTTTGTGCATTGGCCATGAAAAATGTAAATGCAAATGCAAACACAAAAAAAAAGAAAACAGGAAAAAAACACAAAAGAAAAAGATCACATTAGCAGGTAAAAATAGCGATATCTTCAAGTTTGCTGCAATGAGAGCGAATTTTCAAGTGTTAAAATGTGGTAAAAAGCAAGAACCAACAGTTTGTGAGGGGTGAAGAGTCGTTGAGAGGAGAGGAGAGGAGAAGAGAGTAGAATAGAGGCAAGGCAAGCAAGAACCACAAATAGAATAGAAACTAAACGTGGCGATGTCTGTCTGGTGAGCGCGTGTGCACGTTCATTAACGTGCGACTAAGCTGTTTGCTTAATGAGTTTGACAGCAGGTTTAAGCACCCTGTATAAGCTCTCTGCCTTAGCTATCACTTGTGCAGTTGCGCTTAGTTGCTTTTGCTGTTGTTGTTGCTGTTGCTGCTATTCTTGCTGTTATTGTTATTGTTGTTTTTGTCTGTCTTTGTGGTTTTCCCCAAGTTAAGCGTCTGCCTTTGTCTTGCAATTAGTTTGAGAGGGTTGCACATAAATGTTTCGTAGATTTGCAAGCGAAATCTCATATCTGTGCGTGTATGAGTGTGTGTGTGTGTGCTGTGTATTGAATGTATTTAGTCTCTGCGTTCGTGTGTGCGTGTGTATGTGAGTAAAGGGAAATGTTCGAAAATTAGTTGGGGTCACATACAATGGCTGACTTTGTTTGTTACTGTCGGCATATGTTTGACAATTGAGTGTGTAGCAGCAACTTTCCATGTGCGTATGTGTGTGTGTGAGTGTTCAAGTTGCTTGAAAACTTTTAAAGATTTATGTAAATGCTCGAGGTTATGTGTTAAATTAAACAGCTTACATCTTACTGATTTCATATGTATGCATATAGCCATTGAATAACAGGAAAGATGCTTCATTTGGCGCAACTATTTTTGCTTTTTTTTTTTTTTTTTTGCTCTTTTTTGCTCTTTGTTGTTTTCGACTAAGTGTATGCCTTTTTGTTTTTAAAGTTTTGTGGCATATATGCGCATAGTTTAGCCAACGGCGACATTAATTTTAGTAACTGAACACGCTAAGATCTAGACAAGGATGTGTGGTTTTGTGCTTTTAAATCTGCAACAGTCTTTGACTGGTTTGTTTTGCATTTATTGAGGGTATTAATATCCGAGTAGGGCTTGCAGCGAAGTTATGCGGATCAAATGATGCGAAATGGCCAAATCTGCGCTGCGCTGCGGGCTTCATTAGTAAAGTTTCCAATCATAAGCCTTTTAATATCGAATTGCGTATTATGCTTGTGCGTGAACAGAATGGAGCGTGAAGCGGAACATTTTTGTAAAACGAAGTAGCCACAAAGTTTCAATCGCTTTAAGTTCCTGATAAGCAGCAGTTCATATTTGTTATGCATTGTGTCTTAGCATTGCATAAATTCAAAGTTAATTGGTTTTTTTATAAAAAAAAAAAAAAATTATTTTGCAGAAAAATGTTTACTGAGCTGAAGCTAAGTTAAATTTTGTTGTGTATGTTACTTGATTTCTTTACTTTTTTAGAAGGATTTTTGGTTTGTTTGTTTTTTTTTTTGGCTCGCTGGACTTGTATTGCGCAATATTTGTCAGAAATTTCATTTACTGTTTGTAGTGGCTCGACTGTAAACAAAACAATCATGTCCCTGAACAGTACAAAAAAAAAAAAAAAAATTACAAGTTTACGAGTCATTGGCGACGTGTGCATGAAAACAATTCACCAGGCACAACAAAAAGAAACAAAAAAGGAAAACACACACGACGTTGACAAATGAGCCTGTTTTGTTATTTGGTTCAAAGGATCAAGTGTGAAATGTGATAACAATGTTTAAAAAGTGGTTTAAGGCTATTTGAAGTGGGGCTTGCATTGTTTTCCATGGTTTTCTTTTTTTTTTTTTCGTTTGTTTTGTTTTTCATTTTGTTATTTTTGGTTGTTGCTGTTGTTGTTGTTGTTGTTAGTATGAGTAACACTGGCAGAATGGGCAAATTGTAAGTTGTACTTGGCTGCGTGCGTTTATGTCTGCTTGTCTGTCGTTCTGTCTGTCTTATGTACTTTGCACTAAACGGACACAATCACAGTAGATTTGTTTGTTTCCTTACATATAGCGGCCAAATGGCTAACAACGATAACAAACAACGGCTTAAGTGTAATGTCACACTTTGGCAACCCTTTGTAGTCTGCGATTCTTCTGAAGCATACGGAAGACTAACAAGCGTCATATAGATGATATGAACAAAGCAATGGCTTATAGTTTATTACACGATGTTTAAGGTTTAAAGTTTAAGTAAATACGTATAATGACATGTGTGGTTTTGTTTTTTAAAGTAAAGCTTAAAATTACTTAGCAAAGTCTAATAGTTGATAATAATATTAATTTCTTTATTTTTTTTTTTAATTTCTAATTACAGGTAAGCATGTGCACACAAATGTTTTTAAAATGAAGTCTAAGGAGGTAAGATTTGCTGTTTGTTTATTTTTACAAATCTGCAATAGATATTCTCAACTAGCTCTAGGAGGAGTCACCTCATCTTGTTTTCTGCAAACAATTAAAAAATTTTTTAGTTTAATTTTAAAGATAATTATTTTTAAAGTTGTAATTCCTGTTTTTAATCTTTTTTTATGTGCATTTTTTTTTTCAATTTATAATATGTTGTCAATTTGCTGTGGAAAAAAAGAACACAAATATCACAAATAAATATAATAAAAAAAAATATATATATTTTTTATGTTTCAAATTGTTTGCATTTTATCTAATTAGTGGTTTATTTTGTTTTTTAGTTGTGATTTTTCATTTTTGTGTTGCTTTTAAATTTGTCACTTGTTATCAGTCAACAATATCCGTAGTCATAAAAATTGCAGGAATACTGCAGCGCAGCGCAGTGCTTTGCTTTGCTTTGTTTTCGGCAGCACTTCCGGTTCACATTCATTTCCTGTTACCCTATTTCGTACGCCATTGGTATGCTTTGCTGGTCGTAATCGCTGCCGTTGGCTTTGACTGCTGAAATTGCTGTGTCTTGTGCTGCTTCTGATGCTTCTGATGCTTCTGCTGCCGCTGTTTATTTGCTTCTTTTTCGACTTTTCCCTTTTGCTTTACTTTTTTTCCATTTTTTTCTTGCGTACTTATTTTGTTAATGATCCTTTTGTTGTCGTCGTTTGTGCAGACTCATTCATTTCTATTTCGATTGCGCTTACGTTTTTTGTTGTCGTTATCGTTGTTCTTGTTGATGTTGCTGCTGTAGCTGTTGCTGCGCTGCTGATGCATACAACATGGCATAATGTTGTTTTCGTTTCGTTTGCTAGTTTGCTTTGGCTTTTGTTGTTGCTGTTGGAGTTTTTTTTTTTTTTTTTGGCGTGCATTTTTGTGGCGCTAAGAAAGTTTGAGTGTTCGCAGTCGAGCATAAGTTTTTTTTTCTCTTTTGCCTTTTTCTTCTTATTTCGTTATTTAGCGTTTTCTTTGTGTTGTTTTTTTTTTCCTATACTTGATACAGCTTCCGCTTGAGTTGAATTTTTCCCACTGTGCTGTTTTGCCAATGCTGTTTTTGTTGTTTCTTGCCTTGGCGTTATATTTTTTTTTTTGTTTATTTTTTTTTTCGTTTTTTGGGGGAAACCACTCATCAGCGACACTTTTAGCACATCTCGCTGCTGTCGTTTGCTGCTTTCATTTTCTTTTTGTCGTTTGCGCATTTTTGTCTCTGTGTTCTGTGTTGTGTTTGACTGTTTGTCTGTCTGTCTGTATGTCGCTGTCTGTGTTTGTCTATTTCACTCTCTCACACACATGTTCTGACGTTTATTTTGCATTATGCCTTTTAGTGTGTCGTTGGCAAAGTTCTTACGTTTTTATTTTTCACTTTTTGCCATTTTTCCCCCTCATGTGTTTGTTGTGTGCTTGTCTGTCTGTGTGTGCCTGTCTTTTCGTATTGGCGCCAAAGCGAGTTATTGCTTTTGTGAAATTTGGCTACTTCATCAAAGTGTGCTGTAGGTTCGGGTGACGGTGGGATGGCGTATAGGGTGTGGAGTAGGGGGGTCTTTTGATTATGTTGATGAATTTCTTATTGCTGACATTGCGCTTTGATTTACTTTGTGATTTACGTAAAGCAGCGACAAATGTTGTTAAGGAAATGTATGTGCATACATCACTGCTCGACGGGTCTTTTTATTCTTTTTTTATGATTTTTTTTTTTTTTTTTTTTTATTTTCCGCACAGTTAACAATGGGCAATCGTGAACGCATTTAATAAAGCGCTCAATAAACATTTGAAATTCAATTAAATTAAATTTTTCGCATAAGTAATGCAGATTTTGCTTGTTCGGCGTCGAAATTTTATTTGTAATCAACTTGTGCTGAACTTTTGCTAAATTTTCGCATAGAAATTCAATCCTTTTAGTTTGCGTCGAACGAAACTTTATACGCGGTTAAACGCGCTAAAGCTCGCGGCAATGTGGCACGCATACCAAATGTTGCTAAACACTTGAAGAAGTACAAGATGAAGTAGGAAAAGAAGAAGAAGAAGAAGAAAAAGAACAAGAACAAGAAGAAGCGAAATTAGTTGCTGGCAGGCGCCATGCTGTCGAAAATCTGTACCGCAAACGACGTTGATGATGATGATAATAATGATGATGATAATGATCATCACCATCATCAGCATCAGCATCAGCAGCATTGCTAGCAACTACGGCAAGAATGGCAACAGTCAAAGCAAAAGCAACAGCAACAGTAATGGCTTAGCTACGTTGCTGCTGCTGCTGCTACTGCTACTCCTTGCTGTTGTTGTTGTTGTTGTTGTTGTTGCTCTTGCCATTGCCAATAAAGATGAAGCGCAAAATGTTTGCAAACGCTTTTTATTTATTTAAGTTGTGGTTATGTGGTTCCGCGTATGCGTGGGTGTGAGTGTATATGTGTGTGTGTGTGCGAATATATGTATGGGTTTATGTAAGTCGGGGGGTGCGTGTGGTGTGTGTATGTATGGGTCTGTAGGTGGCGTTATTTTAGCCAAAAAATAAAATTGCTTGCCTGCAGTGGCAACAAAAGTAAATTGTGTTAAAATTTGCAAATGCTGACTTGACTGAATGTTGTTGCTATTGTTGTTGTTGTTACTGTTGTATTTCTTTAGCAGCTACTTAGCGCAATGATGATGGTTTGCTGCTATGGCTGCTGTTTGTTATTTTTGCACTGGCTGCTGTTTTTGTTTTTGTTGTCATTGTTATTATTGTTCGTTGCTATTTCGTTAACGGAAGCGGTTATGCAATTGTCTGTTGAACTTCTGCTTCAAAATGAAACTTTTCGCAAACAGTTTCATTACAAGATTTGCCAGCTAAATAGAATTTTTGCATTGAATAGTGGCTGCGCAGCTTAGTGTATGCAACAACAACAACAACAACATACCGGAACTTAGTTTAAAAATAAGAAACTGTACAAAAAAAAAAAAAAAAAATAAATAGTTACAAAGCAAATCAAAAAATTTCCGCAGTTGTTAAAAAGTAGCTTATATAATTGTTGTTTTTTTTTTTTTCATTGGGTGGGTGAAGATCATGTGCCATATGAACTTGTTCTTAGTGTTCTTGTTCTCGTTGTTGTTGTTGTTGCTGCTGCTTCAGCTTCTGGTGGCTTTGGCAAAATGTCATGACCATCAAGTGCTTAAGTTTGTTATTGCTATATCGCTGTTGGCTGTCTATCATTGTCAAGATTAGTTTATGTGCACATACATTTCATTGCTATGCATTATTGAATTATTTCCTATTTTTTTTTCTTTTTTCTTTTATAACATACACAGCATTATGATATTGTATAAGAACAACGTACGTATACGTACGTAATTTCCTATATGTTGTTGCAGGCAAGTACTTAACCTTTAAAATCATTTTCAATTGCTTTAATTGCTTTCTTATTGTTGCTGTTGTTGACTAGTTCAGACATACACATATGTGGAAATGTCTAATTAGTAACAGATATGTCAGTTTGATTTTATTAGCCAGTTTTGTGCGCCAAATTGAAAATTGGTATTATCATATTAACGGGATTATTAGCAGCGGTAACAACGATAAACAGTGCAAGCTCGTTATAACGAATGTAGCTTTCGTTATAATAAGTTTAATTTCTAGGCATTTGTATGCATTTAATTATGCGCCTTTGCCACAGAACAAAAAAAAAACTGTCAAAAATAATTAGAATCCATTTGAAGTTATTTATAATACACCTATAATCGAAATTCTGTAAATCGTATATACATAGATTCCGAGTTATGCAAACAAAAATATATAGAAATTATGATAAAGTTGGAGTTGTGGAAATTTGACTGTTTTTTCAGTTTGATTTTTTTTAGTTACACTTTGAATTCATTTAATAATGAGAAAGAAGAAACAAAATCATGTTAGTGAAGTTTGACTGTACTTTATTAACATAATAACGTATGACTTTTACCAAGTTTGAAACACAATAGCAAAGTCTTTAAGTTCTGTCATATTTATTGCCTGAGTCATTTTGTATATGCGTGAATGGCTTAAAAGCTTTCGTTAAACCGCAGTTAACGCTTTTCCTACTTTCTTTTGTTATTATGGTTTTGGTTGTTGTTGCTTTTATCGTTTTGGCCCCGGGGCGCTGTTGGCATATTTGTGAATGTCGCCTTGAAGTAGACTACAATAAATTAAGCTTTAGCAGCCTTTAACGCTTTTAAGCAAACAATGATGCTGCAGTTTTAGCCATTGTTTGCTGCTTGAAAATGCAAAAGCATATAAGATACATAAATATTATTTAATGTCATGTGCTATGCGTTATGCTTAATGCGTTTAGTCTTTATGCATGTTAACGCAAATCACATTTTAGTTGCATGTCACTGTCTTTGCAGGCAGGCAGGCATGTATTTATTTATTTATTTATTTTTTTTTTTTTAAATTAAAAAGAGTATTTTCTTTATGTGCCATTAAAGTCAATAGATTATGCTAAGGTACGTGTATCTATGCGTGTTTTTTTTTTTCTGTTTGTAGGTTTCTTTTTGTTTTGTTTCTTGTATTTTGTGCTTAGCTTGAGTGTAACTCTTTGGCATGGCTGTTGGCATAATCGTTACGTAGCGCAGCTGTTGCAATTTTTCACCATCGCTCATGACAATCTTCTACAGTCGAAAATGGCATGCGATTTGCTGCTGTTTGTTGTTGTTATTTTTGTTTTTGCAACGCACGTGCAAATGTCATGAAAATAAATGTGCAAACTTTAAATGAAAACAGCAACCAGATGAACAGAAAAATAAAGCAGCAAAAAAAAATAACAGCAGCAACTAAATGCATTGTGGAAAAAAGTTAGCTGCAGCTATTTATTGCTAGTTTTTGCTACCTTAGAGAAAGAGAAACTGCGTTTAAGTAAACATAGCGATGGCGCCTTGAAACTTTTATTTACTCGCAAGTAAGGCTAAAAAATTCTGGAGCATGAGTCATGAGATTCGTTTTGCGCAATGTTTTAAAGGTGTACAGGTGTATCCCGGTTAGACGGTTAATATGTTTCACTAATTCACTGTTTTATTATAGAAATTGGAATTTTAACTTTTAAAATTATTTTTATTTTCAAATCTTTTTTTTTTTTTTAAATTAGAAGAAACAATTTTAATATCAATAGTTTGAAAGTAAATCCCGTATTAAGCAATGCATTGCTATATTTGAATCGGGATAAAATTCGAAATCTTGTTTCACTGAAATCACTGTTATCTATGTATATGTATATTGAAGGCTTGTAGGCCATGTAAAGTTTGTTAAGTATTTGATACTCTTGTTAAAAAAAATTATAAAAAAAAAAAAAAAAAAAAAATGCCAACGGAAAATTTATTTAAGTCATTAAAATGCGCGCCACGTGAAACAACCCAACGCACAGATTTTTGTGCGCCTAATATCGAGCCCAGACCAAAGAAGATAACCTTAACTCAAACCGATGCTGCATTGCTAACTGGACCACATTTTCACAATTTACAATTGAAATCGTGTAAAGACATTGCCAAGTCATGGCCACGCACCAATAATGATTGGTGTGAAGATTTCCCACACTGGCTATATCGCCTGCAGCGCTGCAATGAATCTATGCACACAAAGCACTTCAAGCAACCCGCCGTGGATTTGGCACTGATCGAAGAGATGTTAAAAAACAACGAGAAGACAACCTATACGGTGTCATATTCACCGCATGACTATACATCGTTGCGTAGCACAAAGCTCTGCACGACCAAGCCGAGCTTATGTTCCACAAAGAGCTATCAAACCACCTATGGTAATTATCATAATGGTCTGTATGACCTAAAGCATTGCCATCCGAATTTATTTGCGCCGATCGCCTGTCACAATGTGCGGCCAATGGATGGCAGCAGTTTTGATCGTGCCTTGCAGAAGCACATGACAAAATATAATCATACGACATATTATGATACGATTTGCATACCGGCATTGTTTCTGGCCAAGGATGGACCACAGGCGCCACCAGGACCCATTGATCGTTATACATTGAGAAAGATTTGAGCAAACAAACAAAAAAAAAAAAGCTATAGTCTGCGCGTAAGACTTGGGCGTATAAACACGTGACTGAGTCTAGCTTAAAATAATAATTGGTGTAAAAATAAATTGTGGTACATTGTAGCTTTTAAGCTATAAATTGTGTGTGTGTGTCTTGCTGAGCTGCGCTTAAGTGCGCACAAGATACAGCAAAAGCACAGGTTGGCAGGCAGGTAGGTAGGTGGCCAGGCGAAGTTACTTGCATTTGTCAGGTAATTGTAAGCACTGACATGCAAGACAGCAAGAAAAGAAGAAATAGAAAAAAAAAAGTATAAAAACTGCATTAAGTCAGACGACAGTCGCAAGTCTTAAACTTTTACACATGGCAGTCCATGAAAATGCATTGGAAAATCTGGCAAAGCTATAAAAAGCGCCACAAGCGCTGTAAGTGAAAATTGTTTTGTTTACAATTGAAAAGCGCCAAAGCAACAGCAATAGCAGCAGTAGGGCTACTGCAATGAATAAAATGGCGTCAGGAAAGTTGTTGTTCAGAGGAAAAAGAAAAAACAAAAAATCAATGCATGCCAGCGACAGTAGCGCATGCCAGGGCAAACGCATATGCAACTTAAAGCACAAATATGCACGCGCACACATACATTCGCACACACACACACACACACACATGACCCTACTCATGCCCATATAAAACTTTGTTTCCTTTTACTTATAACTGTACTGTGACATGCTGTGTGTGTTAGTTGACTTTTATATCCCTGCCTGCCTGTCGTCCTTTTAATTTGCATAGATGTCTGTCTGTCCATATGAAAAATTCAAAAATGCGAACAAACTGTGTGCATGCGTATGCAAAAATTCAAAGCACGCGCCTGAAGTCAACGGTAGGCACAGGTGCGTAGTAGGCCAAGAAAATCAAGTCATAGCCATATGCGGTAACACGTGAGCAGCAAGTTTCCGACGAAAAAAAAAAAAAAAAAAACCAGAAGAAGAAAATAGTAGCAACATTTTTGCACATATGCCTTTAGGCAGTTTTTGACCGCAATAAGCACACAGTTTTTAACTAGCTCATGTGCCTACGCTAATCTTCTGCAGCTGTGCACGTCATAATGCTAGCAACACAGCAACAATTTTGAGGCAGAGATACTCATGCCTTCAGCAAGTTGCTGACATGGAAAACTAGGGAATATCTGCAAAGGTCTGCCTAATTGGCGCGTTGTTCTGCTTGGGGGCCACTGTCTTTGTTTTACTTGTATCCTGAGTTTTCTTATTGTTGTTATTATTGTAGCATTACTTTACAGTAAAAAAGTTCGTTTGGTATATAGGGGGAGTTAACTCAATTATATGAACTTGTTTGCGTGAGCGCTTGAGATTGTTGTTATTGAACTGAGATATGATACCTAAGATCTATTGTTGTTATATAGACTCGACTATTATAGAACTCATTGCTACGTACCCATACTACGAGACCCATATTTTTAAATTTTTAACCCTCTCCCTTCTCGTAGTATATGCCAAGATGCAACATTTTGACCAAGCGTGGTAGTTTGACATGCCTGTTCATTGGCTTGAGTTATGTCAAGTGTAATTATATTTATGAACAGCGCAACACTTAAGCAAGGTTATTATACATTAGAACATTTTAACATATTTTAGGTAATTCTTGCTCGCTCGTAACATACCTGCACACACACACACACACACACACACACGCACACACATGGCCAAAGCTGTAAGTACGCAGAATATAAAAGTAGCCAACTAATGAAGCATTAGCAGGGCCAACAAAGGTTTAACATTTTTTAAGCTTTGCCATGACTATGCTATTGTGGCTCCTTCTTTTCCTCCTGCTGCTGCGCCTCCTCCACTATCTAAGTGTTGCTTTCTGATAGCAAGCAAAGTTTGTGACGAAGTAGTTGCTCTTATGTAGCTACTATACAAACTCGAAAGCAAAAAGAAAATTAGTTTAAAACTCGGTTGCTTGCTACATTGTTTCCATTAAGCATTTTCTTTCATTCTTTCTTTTTATGTTTTTTGTGCAATGAGTTTCTCATAAAATGATTTACTCTTTTGCATGCTCAAAGCAAGTCACTCGGAAGCCCTAATAAAAAAAAAAAAAAAAAGAAAAAATTTGAGCATACAAAATGGCAGCCTCAGCCAATTGTAGCAGGAAACGGAAACAAGCAAATCCCATTATGTTCGTGTGTGTTTGCTTGCTGACGTTTTTTGCCAGCGCACCTTGATTGGCTGGGGGTATGACGTTAGTCTTGCTGTTTTTTCCCATGCTCTCTTCCTCCCACTCGTTGTTTTTTTTTTTCTGAATTTTTGTTTTTTATGCGTTTCAACGCCAAGTTCACATTGTGTAGGAGTCATCGACTGCGTTGGCGGCAATCGTGCACACGTCGCATGCCAGGCGGCGCAGCAAGCTAATGCTATACAAGCCTAAATTGATTTTATTTTCTCCTTTTATTTTTTGCTTTATTTTTTTTTTTTTTTTTTTTTTTTGCAATATTCGATTGCCTTGTTACAAAGGTGCTTTTTTATTTTTTTTGTTTTCTTTGCTCGTTTTTACTATGTAGGTTTTGCTGAGTTACGTTTTAGTGGCGTCACTTTGTCTTCGCTTGCCATTTGTTTTATGGCAACTGGATTTGCTTGTGTGTGTATAAATGTGTGAGTGTGTGTGTGTGTGTCTGTGTGTCTTTATTTACAAATAAGTTATAAAAGAAATTTCATTATTTTCAAAAACTAATTAAAGTTTCTCTCAATTGTGTAGAGATACTGCAGCTATGCAATATTTTGCTTGGCATGAGTATGAGTATTTTGAAATGCAGTTAGTTTACATAAAGAAATTTAAAAAAATAATTGAAAGTAAAGTAAATTACTTTTTAACTTTTTGAAAATGTGCACTCTGCCTTATTTATTGATAATTGCAGACTTATGCTATATAGTTTGAATGGATCTTGATTGAGTTGGCGCTTAGCAGAGCGCTGATGAAGTAAGAGTTGCTTTGAAATTCAAAGTCCAACTGTCAAGTCACTGGCCGTGGTTTTGTTTGAAGTTGTTACCTTTTCTTATCTGCTCGTGCCATGCATTCAACGAAGCTGCAGCTTGGCAGCTCGAGTAGACAAATTACAAATAGAGTTGACCGGTTGTGGTTTTAGAATGAACTGCGGCTCTTCAATTTCTCTACCGCCAGCTGCAGTCAAGAGCCGTGTTTCCTAAAATGCTAAAGAATTCTGCATTAAGCGGAGTCTGTTTTACTGTGGTTGGCTTTTCAATTATTGTTACACTGTACTGTTTGTATTTACTGTGTTTAGGTCGTATAATATTCTATTATACTAAACTATGTCTACAGAGATAGCATTGATTTTTTATCCAATCGTGATTTTATTCTGATTTAGTAAAGTGAAGCATTAAATCTGCTTTATTTTTTTTTTTCGTTTGGTTTTTTTTTTTTTTTGTAGGTGTTTGTCAATTTCTTGAGAAATTTTCTGCACTTTTACATTTTCGACACGTGTGCGCCTTTAAACATGTTACATTTTCCAAAAAAAAAAAAAAAAAACCGAAAATCCTCTACTTTCTATTGTCAATGCAGCATGATAATGGCAATGGCGACTGTTGTAAAATGGCAAAGGACATTTTTAACAAACTTAAGCGACTTTAAGCATTTCACATACATTACGCCAAAAGTCCTTTTCTTTCGTTTAGCTTCACATTTCAAATGTAATTTCATTAACAGCACAAAAGCAGCAGAAGGAAAGTAACAGCACAAAATACCAAAAAAAAAAACAAAAAAAAGAGGCAACAAAACACCAAACGAAGAAAGTAAAAGCAAAAGAGTAAGAAGAGGAAGAAGGGAACAAAAAATCGTTACCAGTTTCTTTAAATGAAGTCAAATGCTGTGAACTGAACGAAGCTACGAAGTTATTTTTTGCTGCTGCTGTTGTTGTTGTTGCTGTTGCTTTTGCGATTGTTTGAGTTGATTTTCCTTTTTGCAGTTTATTGCTGCTGCTGCTGCTGCTGCGTGGTCTTGGTCTTGGTCTTGGTCGTGGTCTTTCATTTTTCATGCGCTTAATGTAATTTTCTTAATGACAGCGATGGGTCGTGGACATTACCAGACTGCCGCCGATGTTGACGCTGTCGCCAATGCCAAAGCCTCTTTGGCATGTCCAATGATGTGTGTGCGCGCGTGTGTGTGTGTGTGTAGTGGAAGTTTAGCTCGAACTTGATTTATGTTTAAAATTATGTCAGCACTGTGGCCACGTAGTTTAGGCATTGTGCGCATATATGCGGCTGTTCTGGCTGCTCTCGCTTGTCTAGCTGCTGCGTATGCGTAATATGAAAACTGACATTGACACAAAAACACACGATTGCGTTGCATGTCGTGCGCTAAATGAACGAACTTTTGGCTGCGCCAAAAACGCACACACACACACAGAAAGAGAGAGTGAGGGCGAGTGTAGATGTGTGTGTGCCGTTGACACCATGTGCAACACCTGCCACAAGTGCAGCAGAGTATGTGTGTGTTTGAGTGTGTGCGTGTCGCATAACAGTTGGTTGGCAAGAAAACGAAATTTAACGCATTGTCTGTCGTTTGTCTTGCATTGTTACGACAGCGTCAGTGTTGAACAGCGCTGGGCTTCGCAATGTGAAATGCTTCTGCATTTGTGCTTTTGTTGCTGCTGTTGCTACTCGTTGCTGTTGGTGTTGTTGGTATTTTTGTTTTTGTGTGCATGCGTACAAATAAATTTTCATTTATGACACTTAAAACACGACAATGGCTGTCGACGTTGGTGGCTGCCAATGCCGGCGGCTAGCCGCAAGTAATGTATGATTGTGTTGCTTTTGTTGCTGCTGCTGCTACTGCTGCTGCTGCTGCTGGCGTTGGTCGGCTACAGGCAACAGCATGGATCGTGATGGCACGTAAGCTCGTTAGCTGCGCTTAAGGATGCTTCTTTGGCAACGTGCTGTTCTTGCTGTTGCTGCTTCAGCTGCTATTGTTGTTGTTATTGCTGTTTACTGCTGCTGCTGTTGCTATTGTTGTTGTTGTTGTTGCTGTTGCTCCTGCTGCTCCTGCTGCTGTTGGCATAAGTTGTATGCATTGCTGAGCACAACAGGAAACAAGTTGCAATGCCATTGGCAACATTTTAACTTCAGCACATAAGTTTATTTGCACGTCTAGTTTGCGTAGGCAAGTGTCTCCATGTGTCTCTATGTCTCTGTGTGTGTGCTGAGAGGGGCTGGCAAGTGACAATGCTGTAGCCGTGCATGGGGCTTAGGTAAGGCTATTTGTTGTTCTGCTGCAGTTAGACTGCATA
The DNA here is from genome assembly GCA_037044495.1 of Stegana nigrithorax. Taxonomy (NCBI): domain Eukaryota; kingdom Metazoa; phylum Arthropoda; class Insecta; order Diptera; family Drosophilidae; genus Stegana; species Stegana nigrithorax. The sequence goes on along the minus strand of JBAMBQ010003110.1, from coordinate 51,485 downwards.
CGTTTTGCACGGCTTGATTTGACTTCTCTTGCCTTGCCTTGATTTGCCTTGCCTTGACTTGGCTTGACTTGGCTTCTGCTGCCTTTGTTTTGTCTACTGCAGTTGTGTCGTGCAGCAGCAGCAGTTGCTTAGTAAAAAAACAATGAGCAACTACTTTTATGTATTTACGCTTGCCTTTGGCTGTTTTGCTTGGCATTTTTATTTCAAGTTACTACAATTTAGTTGCAAGGATACTGCCATACTCAACGTGCGACCACAATGCACACACATATATATAAATATAATGTATATATACATACACTCATGTGCATACACTCATACAATTGTCATTTGCTGAGCAACGCTTGCGTATTATAAATTTCCTGTTTTGTGTTTTTAATGTTGTTGCCATTTACAATTTGAAGTTTTTGTTTACTGTTATTTTTTTTCTTCTATTTTCTGCATGCTGGCAACTTTAAAGCAATTGTTTTTACAGTAGCAAACTTTAAAATTAAAAAAAAAAAAAAAACGAAAAAAAAAAATAAAAACCAAACAAACAAACAAACCAGACAATGTCCAATGGCAAATGGCAAACGACAATTCACTTAATGAAAATTGTACCCAGCTTGACTTCTCTGACGTGCGTGTGCGTGTGTGGTGTGTGATTGTAGGCGTTCATGCAGAATGACCAATGTTGGGTGTGTGAAATGCAGGCTTAAGTGCGCATTTACATGCAAGTTAATGAAAATATCGAACGCATCAAAGTTTGTATATGCCGTCATGCAAAGCTGATGTGCCTTCATTTGCATACATGTGTGCATTGGTTTGCTATGTAAGCCAGTTAACATTTTGTGTAAAATTACATACGCGTTGGCAATATGCGACATTTTGACAACAACAAAAAACAAAATTTGTATATATACAGTAGTCTCTACTTGCTTTCCATGATTGCAGACCTCGATTCTTGTTACATTAAAATTTTTTACACTAAAGACTCTTTACTTACATTATCTGAACAATTTTGACTTAACAATTGCAAAAAAATTTTATTATTAGAAATAGACGATTGCCGGAAACAAAATCAATAAGCGGATGCAAGTAACAGTAATTTTGTTGGCATACATATTTAAATTAATAATATCGTTATTATACTCATATGATAATGGAAACTACTTCATATAAAGTATTGGAATCTTTACTGCGACACAATTTTCAGCGAATCACCATTTTAATCTAATATATGATAGTTAAGAATACCTATTTTGCTATACAGCAATATCAAAATACAGCGACCATGTGAAAGTAAAAGATTAAATGAATTTTTAATCGGACTAATGAAATTATTTTGTCATTTCCATTATATTTCCTTATGCGCTTTAACATTTACGTTTTGACATAACGTAACTTCCAAAGAAGCGAGCGAGCGTGCCGGCTTAGCCGTAAAACAAGTTGACAGTACTGCCGGTAGCGCAGGCGTACTTAAGTAGTGCCAACGACAGCAGCAGCCTCCTCCGTAGTAGCAACAAAAAAGCAGCAACTGAATTCGCCGCATTTGTCAGCTTGGTGCGTAAGCGCTTTACCTATGCTGCAGCATCTGAATGTAAATGGAAATCTATTGTTGCTGCTCTTGTTGTTGTTGTTGTTACGGTTGTTTTCGCTGCTGTAGCTATTGTTCCTGTGTTAATGTATGCACAGTCGACTGGCACCTTTTTTTTTTTTTTAAATTTGTTTTTGTTATTTAACAGTAACTTGTGCTGTCGGCTGTTGGCTGGTGTTGGTGTTGGCATTGGCGCTGAATGTTGTGTGTTCGAGTGCATGTATTTGTGTGTGTATGCAAGGATTACAGGTGATTAAATGCATTCAGCTTGAGTAAAATTGACTTTTTGCCAATTTAAATGCAACAATAAAATTATTTCTGCCACTGACAGCCAGCGGCACACTCCACACGCCCACACACGCACACGTAGCCCATGGCATGTCGCACTAAATGCATAATTTTGTAAGTGAGCGTTTTTGTTTTTCCTTTTGTACATACTTTTTGTTTGCTGTATTAAAAAAGTTGTGTTGTCAATGTAAAGTTGTGGCAATGCATTTTTCGCATTTACATTTTAATTACTTACGTAGTTTTTTGTTGTTGACTAGTATGACAAATTTAATATTTTTTACTTTATTCTTTAAGCGTATTTATCTGCAACTCTTTTTATTTACTTTTTAATTTTTTTAAATAAATATATATATATACATATAATGCTATTTTATTTTTATTAATTTTGTTTTTTGCTTTTGCTACGTTGTGCTTAATGGCTGTAAAATTTGATTATGTCTGCGTAAAAGAAAATGTTGTCAATGAGTTTATTGCTTCGATTACCAATTTGACATTTTATTTTTCAATTAACAACTTAATAAATTATTTTATTTTCTTTTCGGTTTTAATAAAAAATGCTTTTAGGTTGAATAATTCATTTAAATAGGCTAATTGCCGTGGCATTTTATTAATTAATCATGTATAAATGCTCTTATGTATCGCAGTATTTTAATTCCGGCCATTGTATGTTCTTATTTGTCTTTGCTTTAATGTTTTGGAATTTTACTTTTTTGTTTTTTTTTTTTTACTGAGAAATAGTTTTTTTGTTTATAAAGATATCGTTACCAAATTTTGAATTTGGAAATTCTGCGGTATAAAAATAACAAATAATTAGCGGACCAAATAAGAAAATAAAAGAGATAAAGCTTAATTAAAATAAAAATCGCGAAACTGGTTGGAACTCATGCGTTGGGGTTTCCTGTGGGCAAAACAAATATTAATTTGTCCGCTTATGCGATTAAACCTTTATGAATTATAGAAAACATTGTAAACTTTCAAGCAGCAATAACAGAAATAGCAAATGACATTTTTAACTTTCCTGGCTTTGTTGATGTTTGTGGAAACTACACATTTTATTGCAATTGTTTTTTTCTGTTTTTTGTTTGTTTCGTTTACTTTAGTATTTGGTTTTTATAGTGGTTTTTGTAGTCGTTGTTGTTGTAGTAATCGTTGTTGTGACAATTGTCTAAGTGCATTTTATAAATTTCAACTGCAGTTGGATTTCCATGAAAAAATCACACAGAAACAAGCTTGGCATGTTTCATGTGGCTTTGAACGTAATTAGTTTACGCTCGACTTGTACATAGAATTAGATGCAATGCAAAAATAATCTAACCGCAACAGCGTCAGCAGCAGCAGCAGCAGCAACAACAAGTAGTAGAAGAAGAACAATATTGCCTAGTCAAACATTCAATGCAATGCTAATGCTGATGTTTACTGCGCTGTCTTTGCCATTACTGTTGCTGACGTCGCCGTCGCCGTCGACAATTTGCATGCACAGCCGAACTGTGAGTCGGAGTCTGAGTCTCAGTCGACGTGCGTTTTAGTTGTAGCTTATGAAGCTTGCAGTGGTTTGCGTCAATATTTGGACCGCGACTGTATATGATGATTTGTGTGTATAATATTGATAAATTGAATTGGCGTCAGCACATATGCGTATTTGTTTATTTATTTGTAAATTATTGAGAATTGTTTATGCACTGATTTGTACTATGATCGCGTCGTGTCAGCAGATGCTGTTCGCTATGATTGTCTTGCAAAGTGAAACGTTTGCAATTTGCAGATGTATGTACGTAGTCTCGGCTATCAAGAAAAGTCGAGATGTGTCATGCATTGTTTGCTTTACTTCTTTGTTCATTTCTTGTAGCTAATATGACGCTATTGCGATTAAGATAGTTACAAAAATATATAAAAACCGCAAAATAAAAATGAAAGAATTAAAAAGAAAGCATTATCAAAATGTGTATGCATATTTTTATGCATTGAATCATCGGCAATTACAGCTTGCCTTAGTTTGTTGCCAAGCGATATGTTCTGTAATTGCCAGCACTGTAAGCACGCGTTAATGTCAACTCTGGAATTGATAAGCAAGACTTTGCAGCATAAGGTTTACTGTAACAAAAGGCAAACGAAATAAGAAGAAGCAGCAAACATTATTGAAGTAGAGATACCTGTACAAAAATGCATATGCACATTACAATAATAAATTAAATATTTTGTTAAAAATTTGTCAGTTTACATTTTAGAATAATTCACATATTTGGGGCACACATTTTCGATGCTGTACTGTATTTCTTATCAGCAAAAGTACAGATTTGTCATGCGGTTAAGAAAATGTTAATATAAATGCAAGTATGTAAAAACCACAAATGAATAGAAATAATAATTATCAAAATGCATTTACGCGCGCAGTATATGCCACATTGTGGTGTAAATCTGAAACAAAGTTGTAATTGGCAGCATAACTCAAATGTTGTGACCAAAAGTGAGTGAGCGAGTGAGTGAGTGAATGGTACGTGCAAATGTCTTAATATTATATGCGCTCGCTTACGTTTGACATAAATGAATGTGACCTAAATTGGTTGGGAAATGAAGTTTGATACTGATTGAAATTGAGATTGACATGTTTATGAAGTTGGCAATTGTTGTCAGCGTTGAAATGTTGCCGACACTGCTTCGGACAGAATATGAAACCTAACTGAATTACAAATGCCAATACTATGTGTGTATGTGCGTGTTGTCTGTCATCTGCACGTCAGCACTTTTTGATGAATTATGTCTCTGGCAGTGTTTCTGTTTGATAAATGCAGAAAATGGAAAATACGTGCAAATGCTTTACTTAACCGCGTATCTTAGTAATTAGTTACCTGAAATATCTTTATTTCTAACCTTGACTACTAATGCTGAAGGTATGTAAGTTATTAATTGATTTTTTTCTCTTTCTTCTTTTGTGTTTTCACAATTTTGTATATCTGTAGATAATAAAAGACTGAGTGCAATTACAGTGGAAACTGGCTTAGAAATATTTTACTGTCGTACAATTTTTGTGTGAAAAGTATAGAGGTGAGCTTTCCCCAATTTGACTAAATTGAGTGCTTCCAGGTTAAAACTGTGCTTAACAAGGGAAGTTTGATTTAAAGAGCTGCAGCTTAAATTCTTTGACTTAAGTTGGATTAATATTAATTATTAATAAACTAATAAACAAAACTTGAAAGGCAGGGCTACAGTCTTTATTTTATTTTTTTTTTTTTTTAAATACAGTATAATATATAACAATAACAATGGCTTACAAAGCAAGTTACGTACTTGAGCAATAATCATACCTAATGAAATTGTAAACGCTTTAAGAAACTCAAAGTTATTATTTATACAAGAAAAACTACTTTTTAGCGTGCGACGATGTATCGCATGTGCACTTTTGCATGTTTTAACTGCAGCAGGTAGGGGTAGAAAAATATAAAAGAAAAGCAAAAGGAAACCCAAAATAAATGTCAAACAGTAACGAATTGGGTCAACGTTAAGTGAAGTGAAGTCAACTCAATTTCGCTACAAAGTAGAAAAAAATAAATAAAACAATGCAGCTGTGGTTCAGCAACGTTACACGCATAAGCAGCAAGTATATATACCATGTACTATATACTTGTATACTAATATATAAAAAAGACAAAAACCAAAAAAAAAAAAAGATTGAAACCATTTGCATAAAATCCGATTTTCATATTTTAAAGTTTTGGTTTTGCATATAAATTGACTGTTGCATAGTTTTAGCTGCACACACACTTTGCAGCTCTGCATGTGCGTGTTTTTGTACAAAATGGCGGTTGCGTGCAACGAAACATGCCACACTAACGCTTAAAAGTATGCTGCCATATATGCAATTTTTTGTTTTTCTTATTGCATTTTATTGCATTTTGCGTAAGAAAATAAGTCAAGTTACAAATTAGGCGAAAAGTTCGTAAATTTTTTGTGCATATAATATTTATGTTTAATACATTAATAAATATATTATAAAATAAAATAGCAACGAATTTGCTAGGCTGCTGGCAATTAGTTTGCAAATGTTGCTGCATCCACAAAAAAAAAAAAACAAAACAATGTTATTACTTTTCAACATGTTCTTGGCGTATTATGCTAACCAGCAAAAGGCAAGTAAATCCTTTATGCAAATGTGCCAACATGTCCCTGCTGCTGTACGCTTACCCTGCTGACTACTGGTTTAACACTAACTTGTATATAATACTATATATATGTATGTCTATATATATATATATATTTCTTTTTTATTTAAAATTTGGTTTTTGCTTTTGCTGGTCTGCAAACATTTGCATGCAATACTAAATAGAACGAATGAGTGCACTAAGCCAATTCAAATGCGAAATAAAACATTACCAAGGAATTAAAAGCGCACGCCGCAAAGCACTTGCAACAAAAAAAAAAGAGAACCATAGAGAAAAAAGTATGGCGTGTGCAGTGAGTTGCACGAACAAATTGTGTGGCACCGTGGGTGTGTGGGTGGTTGGGGTGGAAGTATAGCTTGGCTTAAATACTGGTAAAATTCTAAAGCGATTTGTTTCCATTTCAATGGTGTGTATCTAACATAGAAATGTTAGGCCCGGGGACTGTTGCTGCTGCTGCTTCTATTAGTGCTGCTGTTCTTGCCGTTGGTATATGGCAGTTGATTGAGTGTGCGAGTGTCGGCGTTGTTCGCACTGTGCTAAGTGTGCGTGTGTGGGTGTTTGGGTATTTTTTTTTTTTTTTGTATTTTGTCCTTTTTGTTTTTTTTTTTTTTTTGGTATTTTTTTTTTTTTTTCTGCTATATTTTTCACTGCAAAACTATGCGTTGTGCATTTGGAAAATAGAATTGCGTTCAAAATTCACTGCTCGTTTGAGCATTTCTTAACAAGGCGACGACGTTTTAGTTGATGAAAAATCCTTTTTTTTATTTGCCTGCTCTTTTTTCCCTTTATTTTTATTTATATGTAATTTTTTTTTTTTTTTTTTGTATTGTTTGGTTGGAAACTTTTGTTTTTTTTTTTTATTTTTTTGTTTTGTATTTTTCATTTTGTGCCACTTTTAACGCGTTGTTGCTGTGTTTCATTTTGCCTTTTTTTTTGCGTACTTGTGCGTAGTAGGTTAGAGTGTCTAAGCTATTGGAGCATACGTGCTATCAACAGATTAGCACTGAAATTGGCAAAGCCATTTTTCACATGTGTGAATGTCTCTCTTTCTCTTTCTCTCTCTCTCTCTGTGTGTGTGTTTGTGTGCATATGTATAATGTGCATGTATGTTTCACTGTGTGTGTGTATTTGTGTGTGTGTGCTTGAACAAAGTCTCATAGCGCATGCATATATAATCAAAGCGTGGCATAGAGAGCGTAAGCGGATTTTATGCTGAAGCAAGTGTTTGATTTCTATGCTTATTGGCATCAGGGAAGGACCCGTAGGTGGGGGGAGGAGCACGTTTGCCACTACAAAGTTTTACTACGTTATATGGCTTTTTTTATTTCCTTCTTTTTATTCTACTTTTTTATGCACACACACACACACACATGCACACAATACCCTAAGCCAATTTATAATTTCAAAGTAAGCCAAAGTGTTGGGTGTCTGCTGCCTGCTGCCGTTGCCGCTGCTGCATTTGTGTCAGTGGCAAATTTACATGCACGTATGCTACTTCGATTTTATCTTTGCCCTGTGAATGTGTGCGTGCATGTATGTGTGAGTGTGCGTGTATAGATTGATTTGCAAATGTGCTGAACATTTGCTGTATAAGATGATTGAGCGCCTGATCACTGGATCGCTTGATTGATTGTATGTGTAATTTAAAAAATGATGCTTTAAGCATGTGGTAATAACCTTTTTTTTTTGTTGTAGGTTTTTTTATATTTTTTATTTTCGTTTTTTTTTTCGTTTTTTTTTCCGTTTTTTTTTTTTTTCAATTGCCTTATAAAAAGCCAACTTGCACATAATGTAGCGGTTGGGATAGTCAATAAAAAAATTTATTTTCGGTTTTCAATTTTCGACTGCTAAACTAGTGATGACCCTCCCTTTTGTGAAATTTCAAATTACGTGCAGGTGGTAAAAAAAATAAAACCAAAAAAGTTGAGCTTTTAAGTATGCAAAGAGTTTTAGTGGGAGTAAAATTTTCAAATTTGAACAACTTTGTGCCCGGCTACGTGGCTGTAGCTTATTTTAAGTATGGTTTGGCTTAAGCATTTTTTAAGCAACTATTTTCACAAGCACGCCAGCCAGGTAACTTGAAGCTCGACAATCAGACAATAAGTTTGGGAATCAACGTCACTGAGTACTCAGTGCTAAGTGCAGCTGGAAATTTACAAATTAATTTTTTTTTGTGCTGATTTGTCTGCGAGCTGATTTAGCTATAGTGCAGCCTCTTCATATTTGAAAAAGTTTCATTACCTTCAGATTGAACAAAATTTAGTTAAACTCGATGGCTTTTGTTGGATAAAATCTACATAGCCACATCATGCTGCAATAGCCGGAAAAATAGTTGTGTATCCCTGGCATTGGGCATATTATGGCTTAGAACTTCGAGACTGGTGTACCAAGCTGTGTGCCAGCGAATTAGTCTCGAATTGTGCCTCAGGGAACCCCCTGCGGCAGTTAAGAAATTCTACCCGCTGGCATAGAGTAGCTAACAAGTAGCTGTTTAACAATTAAGCTTAAGCTGGCTACAAAATAAATATTGCAGATCTAGGTTTTCTTTGTATAATTGTACTCGAAAGTAACTACATGTGTACTTACATATGTTTGTATATACGAGTGTGTATGTGCAGAAATGTGAATACTTGCATAAAGGCTTGTGCTTTTTCATTTAGTATTCTTTACAACCGGTTACAGTGTGTTGTGCAGCACAACACAAATTAAAAAAAAAAATCACCTTAAAAACTCTAGAAAAAATTTAAGTTTCTACATAAGAACTACACTATACACACGGGCAAATAAACTTCTGTACTAATAAACTTTTTTTTTTTTTTCTTTTCTTCTGCTTGCAGGTAAATGACGTGCATTTTTAATTACTAAAAATAAAAAAAAAAAATCAAAAAAAAAATACAGAAATGAATACACTACAAGTCAACAAGAACAAGAGCAACAACAAAAACATCATCATCAATGCTTATGGCCGTACGTTGTGGAGTAGCGTCGAGTTGGGCCGAGTTGAGTCGAACTGTGGAGTCGTTAGAAAACTTTTCAACTAAAGCGACATGCAGAGAAATGCATTGCTGTGTGGATATAACTTTTAACATGAAAATCATAACAACCAACAGAGCTTTTTTTGGTCATTAAATCGGCCACAAAAGCAGCAGCAGCAGCAGCAGCAGTAGCAACAGCAACAAGAGCAGCAACAGCACAACGCAGTCATTGGACGCAAAAGTCGCCTACTAACGGCAGCAATGCGGCTTTTTTTTGTCGTTGTTGTTGTTGTTGTTGTTATTGCTTGTTGTCATTTTGCTTGTCGTTAATGCCTTAGAGACTCGGCTATGCTCATTTTTTTTTTGTTTTTTGTTTTTGTTGTTTTATGTATATAACGAAAACTTTATATGGTCGCATCTTGAAAAGCGTCACAAAATGATTGACAAGTTGAGATTTGAAGCGAAGCGAAAAGCTGCTCAGCTGCTGGATAGCTTGGCTGCTGTTGTTAAAATATATATGTAAGTACGTGTACATGTATGTATATAAATATATATATATATATATATATATATATATATAACGAAGAAGGCAAGCAATGCTGTGCCTGCCAGCCTTGCTCGCCTGCCTTGCTGTGTCTTGCCTTGGATTGGCTTGCCTTGCCTGCCTGGCTAGAAAATTAATATGACCAGGCTAACAAAGCATGTAACGACAAGAAAAACGACAACGTTGACATTGTCGACAAGCAACAACAATGTAGCATTATATTTTGTGTAGTTGTTGTCATAACGTTGAACGCTTGAAATCAAAAGGCTAAGAAATGATATGAGTTTTAGTTTTTATGTGTGTTGGCATTTAAGCAAAAGCAGGCAAGCATGTGAAATACATTTTGTGACATCTGCGCTGATATAGAAAATAATATATATATATATATATATATATATATAGATAGATAAAAAAGAATAATAATAATAAAGATTATATACAAACGTTTGTACATAGGTACCGCAGGTTGTCTATTGAGTTCGCATATGTGAACATTTCATTTTCATTTTAATTAACATTAATGCATTTCCTTTGTACCTACACGCAGTCTGTGCTTAATGTGCACTTAAAACAGCGAAAATTAATTCACATAGCTGTGACTGTCGCTTATGTTACCAAGTTTATTTTGTATGATAGTTGGATTTATACGAGATCTAAAAAAAAACACTGGCATCATGAGTGTTTACACACAATTGCTTTTACCGTACTTTTAATAAAAAAATTAACTAAACTATTAAAGAAATGAAGATGAGTTCGGTATAGACTTAATTCTGAATATTTGGCAACTATTCGGTCACTATGCGGCCTTTTTTATACAGAATCGTGAATAATTGGCCAACGAATATTCGCTGACTAACTAGTGTGAACTAACTGACCCAAAATACTTTACACTTAAAATTTTTAATTAAAATTTAATAATAAATGTTAAATGAAGGGGAATAAGCGCCTTGTTATTGAACTTACATGTAGTTAACGTAACTACGACACTTTGTATAATATGCCAGCCACAAATGTTTGTTTCACATCATTGTGCATTATTGTTTGACATGTGTTGTGCATAAAATGTTATGGTTTCCGTAAAATGCACTAACGTCTGCTGCTGACTGTCTGTCCATCTAACTGCTTTCTTTGACAAAAACTTAAGCAACAAGAACAAGAAACTCGAAATGCTCAAACAAAAAGCCACAAAACCACAATGAAATAAATGCAAAATACACGCAACACTGAGCTATGCAAGTCGCCGCTTGCTGTCATTTGCACATATGGAATAATTGAGGGCAAGAGTTAAGTACAGGCATGCACTTGCATGCATAGGGTTGAAATTGTGGTAATAGCAAAGTACAGCAATTACAAACAGGAAAAAAAGAACATACCATAAATAAATAAATAGTACAAAAAGAAATAACGTATGACACTGACAAGTAACATAACTCAGCAGAAATAATTATATATACTATGTATGTATACATATGCACATATAGATATAGACACTCATACATATTTATATAAAGTACAACGGAGTGTGTTTGGCGGCGGCATGTATAAATGACCAAGGCTTGGGTCTGTGGGCGTGGGTGAGTACTTAAATACAATCAAACCAAGGCAATTAACTTTGTGTATGTGAGTACTTTACAAATATTTATGATACTAATTGAGTTGCGGAAATCGTGTAAACGTGTGCGATGTGCTGCAATTACACAATAATGCGTAGTAAGCAATACGCCAATGGAGTTCAAGGACAAACCCTAGAAACATATTGGGGGTTGTTTTACATAAGCACATGCACATGTGTATGTGTAAACTAATGGCAAAAACGTCGTCAGCGAGTCCGAAACGCAAACGGAACTCATTAGGCCTGTTTTTTTTTGTTTTATTTTTTTTTTTTTGTTTTGTTATAAACAAATCAAAAGATATTTTCATAATGGCATAGAGCACACGAACTCTATACAAGCGAGACAACAAAGCGAGACGAGCGAGCCGGGACGAGACAAGATGAGACGAGAACAAAAATTTATGCTAACATAAAAGATAAACAACTCAAGTCGACGCCACAAGTAATGAACGCAAATTAATGCTGACGAACCGTAAACAAAAAGTGAAAGCCAAAGTCAAAATGTGGCGGGGTGCGCGCAGGCCAATGGAACAGTGGAACAGTGAAACTAGAACTTAGCATTGGGCTGCGACTGTGTGGCCAAGTTTTGGCCAAGAGTTGTTACTAGTCAAAGTTGGGCACATTAAAGCCGAGCGGCGCACTCACCCACTCACTCACTCACTCACTTACTTATTCACTCATTCACTTACTTACTTACTCACTCCCTTACTCACTCACTCACTCCCTTACTCACTCACTCACTCAGTTGTTTGTGTGGGCTGCGTGGCGCTGCTGTATTGGACTGTGCTCTGCTGTGGCTTGTGCCTTGCGCCTTCTGCTGTGCCTTTTGCTAGCAAAAGAAATAGGCAAAAAAATTAACGAACCGTAAAGTGATATAACCTTGACGCCTGTCGCACACGTTATACGAGCGTATTAATACTACTCAGCGACGACACTGACATTAGGCCAGCATGGGGATACGCACGTTGCACACACACACATTCATACTCACACACACACGCAGGCATGGACACACATAAACTGTAGAAGCTGCGTTATGCTTGTGCTGCTGCTACCTTTAGCGCAGTCATAGCAGTAGCCTAAAAGAGTCTTCGGACGCTTCGCTGAACTTAATTGAAAACAATAAATTTGCAAAAAAAAAAAAAAAAAAAATTATATAAATATATATATAAAAATAAACCCATAAAAGGACTTTGCATTAAAGTTAAAAACTTGTAATGCGCACGAAATTATGCAATTAAGTTGTATATGCACGTCTACACTTGAAACTTTTTGCCTTGAATTTGCTGACCGAATTTATGTTTGACTTAGCTTGATCTAATTTAATGGTTTTATGCTTGTTTGATTTGTTGTTATATACGAAAACAAAAAAAAAAAACGAAAATAGAATAAAAATGAAAATCCCTTGCATAGAAAGCCTGTTAAATAAAATCTATAAAAAGTTTTAGCGCATTTAGTTTGCATAAAATGCTGCATTGCATTAATTCCTTCCACATTATATGCGTATTTTGTTCGCCTTGCTGCGCACAAAAGTATGCAATGCTTTTGCATTTGTTTGACTTTGATGTGCTAAGTTCAATTGTAGCAGTATAGCGAGAAATTTAAGCAGCACATTTATTTCAACATGTTTCATTATAACGTAATATGCAGCAGCGTGCATTTAATATATGATATGTTAAATTTTTTATAAAGTCAAATTTATATATAATTATATGTATTTATCTTTTATTTTTTAAATTTGGTGAATAATAGTTTTTGTCAAACCGTTTTTTGCTAATATGAATAGATTCGATGGTAAAATTTTGTTTGGTCATGACAACACTGATCATGATAATCAATGCTCAATGCGCAGGAATAGAGCATAAGAGCTTTTTTTTGTGAGTATAATTACAGCAATTAAGTGCAATTTCTGTTGTTGCTGTGTTACGAATTGTATAAGTTGTGATTACAGCAATATTAATTAACCGAAGGAAACATCGTGACACGGGAATTTTATAGATTAAGTTTAGATATTATGGCATTTTGCTTTCATTTGCCCTTTTTTGATTATTTTTTATTTTTGTTGCAATATTTTGGATATGTGGCTTAATTCCCTGTGACCTTGCCTTGCATTTGGACAAAGCTAATTTTATTGTGCACTTAAACTTTGATTTCTGCATTTTTTTTGTTGTACTATTTGCTTCTATGCCTTATGTTGGCTTGGCGCACTGCTGTGGCTTTACAAACTCATTTCATTTTAGGCTTTTAGTTCGAATTATTTCCTTTCATGTTGCGCTTGTCTGTTTTCGTTTTTCTAACGTTTGTTGTTTTTTTTTCTTTTTGTTGCTTCCGTTTGATTTCCTTTCCCTCTTTTTTTTTTGTGCTTTTTGTTTGGTAACACTTTGGAATCCTCGTAATCCGCCATAAGGGTAGTGTGCGGCAGCGAAAGTGTGGCAAAGTGTTTGCTGCAGATAAAATTAAAAGTTTCGATTTTTTTTTTTTTTCGTATGTATATGGCACTGTTTCGTATACTATTGTGCTGTTGAAAGTTCTTTTTTGCCTCTAGTATTGCTACTTTGCACTTGTTTGGGTTCGTTTTCAGTTTTTGCGCTGCATCATTTCTGCTGTTTTTTCTCTCTTGTGCATGTGTACATGCAACATAGCACATCTTCTTTTCTTTGTGTATTGCCAGCTGAAATTAGTTGACTGTAGAATGCGTTTCTAATTGCTCGATTAATTGCGTTGCTTTTTTGCATGCTTCAAAAAACAAAATTAAAAAAAAAATCCCATTAATACTTAAAATAGCAAACTTTTGCTTAAAATGGCCAATATTATATATTTATAACATTTTTAAAATTTTTATTTTTATGATAACAAAAAGTCAGACAACCGCTAAATAATTTGAAAATAATTTCTCATTTATGTATGTGCAGCTTTGGCAAAGCTTAATCCATTTGCGCACATAGCAAACAACCAAATAAACAACAATAGCAACAACAAAAATGCAAGTACATGCCAGTAACCGCAAGAGCAACATTTTTGGCATGTGTGAACTGTGTATGCGCACACACTGCCACACAAAAGTATGCGTACATGTGCAAATAAATATACAACACGTTATAAAAGACCAAAAAAAAAAGGAAATAAATAAAAAAAAAAGTAGAGTGAACGCATGGAAAAAAAAGAAAAAAACGAAAGCCACGCAAATTATAAACAAATTGTTTCAATTTGATTTTCACGTTGAGCTGGTAAAATTTTTGTACTCTGTGTTCTTTTATTTTCTTTTGTTTTTGTATATTTTCACTCCGCAACAACAGAAAATGTAACATAAAAATTTAACAACGCCACGCGTTTTTACTAGCAAGGAATTGCTGCCGCTGCTGTTGTGGCTGGTATTGCTGTTGGTGTTGCTAGTATTGCTGGTGTGGCTGCCACAGCGATTAAATTCTTTTTGTTGGATTTTTTTTTCGTTTTATTTTTATTTTTTGTTTGTGTTTTTGTATTTATTTTTGTTTTTTTTTTTTTCATTTGTTTTTATACGCTTATCTGCGTATTACAAAAGAAAAATAAGCTACACTCATAATGAAAAAGAAGTGTGAAAAGTGAGATTATTAGGCAGCGGCGGCGACATAGCACCAACAGCAGCAGAGCAGGCGAGAGCAGAAGCGAAATCAGGCATAATGTTTACTTTGAATGTGAACAAAGGCAGCAGAAAGAAAAATTTCATTAAGCTTGTAGCGTATTTATACAGCAGTGTAAATGTGTAAAGACATGCATACAGACTTATGTGTATAAATACAGATGTACATATAGAAGTAGCTAAACACATATACATATATGCATAAATACTCAGATGCATATACATATATATGTATGTGTGTGTATATGTGTAAATATACATAGCTACAAACATTTAAGTGTAGTTACAGACCTACATTGGTGTGTATTTGCGCAACAGTCAGCCAGGTGTAAATGCCAGCATTATCAACTTAACTTTCAACTGCACTGCAGCACACACATATACATATATACATATATATATATAAATGTACATGTACACACACACATACATATCTACACAACGCATACAAAGTGGCGCCTTGTGTAAACCTTATTATGTAAATTTTTGCTTAATTCTGTAGAAAATGAAAAATAAAAAGGAAGAAAAAAAAAAAGAAGCTAATTGTAGAAAGTTTCACGCTGATTTAATTGTGTGTGTACACTGGCCATAAGTTAAGAGCGACCTTTTCTTTTTGGTTGTATTTTTTTAGAATTTGCTGGAATTGCACAATTGGACTTAAATAATTGCACGCTCTGCGCTTGTTTTTTTTTGTTCTTCTTCTTTTTATTATAATTAAAAACACACAACTGTTGTTAGCAGACAGCTCTTGCATGTCTGCATTTTGTACAGGCTTCACTTGCCAAAAATTCTTGCAAGGACTTGCAGCTGTAGGCAAAGCTGAGTTGCTCAATTTAATACAAAGGAAATGCCAACAATTTTATTTTTTTACTTTTGATTTTCTTCTTTTTCTTATAGTGTAGAGCGTGAGAAAAACGAAATATGTGTATGACAGTGCTAAAGATCAAGGGAACAAACTGAACTTGACAATGTCTGTAGCACGTTGCGTTTTAATGAAAACTAAATGCCGTGTAATTTTTTCGTCAAACGTAATTACGGTTAATTGTTGCAATTTTCAAATGCACTTAATTGTTTGCCATACTTGGGTAAAAACTATTAATATTTTATATACAGTCTTATGCATATGTGTACGCCTTTTCTCTTTGCTTTTACCATTTATTGATTTATTCTTTTTATTTAATAGAATATTTTTACTGAAGACGTGAAGTTTTAATTTGCATTAAAAAAAAAAAGAAAAAATAAGGAAAAAACATATTTTTGACTTAGCCTTACGCTGTTGTTGTTGTTGTTATTGCTATTGTCATTGGCGTCACTATTGATTTGCCATTTTTTCTGTCATCCATTTTGTCTACACAGTGCGCTAACAAAGCCAATATTAAATAAATGAATATGCTTTTCTGTTGAAAAATTCCCTTGCTTATCATTTAGCCAGCAGTCGCTGTTTGAAAAATGTCACTGCATATACATCAAACGTTTGAATTTCGATTTTTTATTTTTACCTTGTTTTTTATTGTTTTGATTTAAACATTTTTTTTTTTTTGTGTTTACGCTACTAGACTAGCACTTAACACAGTAGTCCTTTAAAGACTTGCGCGCACTTGGCTCCGCTGTATCTTTCCTGTTCGCTGGCTACTTTCTACAAAGCGCCATGTCTATAAAAACAAAGCCAATGGTAATGGCCTATGCATGGTTTGTCCTATAACTGACTGCTGTGCGTTGCTGTTCTGTATTAGAACTCTGTGCTATGTTGGCTACGCTGCTGCTGCTATGGTGTGTTCTGTGCTGTCCTACGCTATGATGTGCTTTCCAGTGCCTTGGCCTTTGCCGTGCGCTGCTGTTTGACATACTGATTGACTGACTGGATGACTGACTGACTGACAGGCTTCACTGCCTAAATGCCTGTCTGTTTGCTTCTGTATGTGTGTGAGTGTGCCTATGTTTGTGTGTGTCTGTATGGGTTGGCTGGCTGGCCTGCTTGGCTAAAAACAATGGCATTATTTCCGCTTTTGCAAACGGGAATTGGATTTTGGCAAAGCTAGACCATAATTTGAAACGATGGCGTAGCTACGAATGCTAAATGTTGTGGTACGTTTGCGTTTCATTCATTGTTCGAACTGTGAGTGTGTGTGTGTGTGTGGGTGTGGGTGTGTGCGCTGTATGCTTTTCAGTAGTTGAAAGCGGAATTGGTTTTCGATTTTCTCAATTTGGCATACGCTGTTGAGCAATGCCAATGATGGTTGAGTGTATACACGACTACGAAGTAAATTTTGAAATGTTCATTTACTCTGCAATACGTAACGTTGAGCTTCCAGTTTTACACTTCAGCATGGCGCAATAACGATAAAAACCCGCAATAATGAATAAAAGAAAAACAAAACTTCAAAACTGATTTGCGCTACGCATATCGAATGCCAAGAAAAAACAACAAACAAGCAAAAGAAAAATTCGCCAAAGCAAATGCTGCTTTGAAACCTTGCTGTGCTGATATCATAAGAAAATGTAAATCGATTTTATTATTTTTCAGCACAAAAAAAAAAAAAAATTGTATTCTCTGCATAATACTAAGCCAAGTAAAGTGGCTCTATGACAACGACTTAGCGTCAACTGCATGTACAAATGAGTTAGAAAAAATGTAGAAGTGTAGCGTAAGTGCAACAGCAACAACAAAAATAAAAACAAAAACAACAACCATAGAAGCAAGTGCAAGTACAGCACAGCAATGACAAAAGCGAAGTTTAAGGACTGTCAGTGAACAATGCGAACATTATCCTACGGCAGCTGCCAGCTGCTGCTTCTGCGCTTGCTGTTGCTGTCTGATTTTGCTGCTGCTGCTGCTGCTCCTGCTGCTGTTTCATCTTTGTCTTTGCTGCCTGCTAGTGCGCTTGTTTTAGTATTGTCAGCATGTCGTCGAGAGTTTCACTTTGCATTGCGTTAGTGGCTGCTTGTCTGTCTATCTGTCTGTCTATTTGCCTTTAACGCCTGTCAGTTATTACTTGCACTTTGCTGTTGTTTTGTTGTTGCTGCTGTTGGCCAAGCATTGCTGCCAACTACTCAACATTTATGCACTGCACTGTTGTTATGCGCGCTTTACGTTACAAATAAAATAAAGGAAAAAAAATTTAATAAAAATGAGAAAATATTTTAAGTGAGCATGAAAATTATGTTGAAAATATTTTTCAGCATTTTATTGTCTGCTGCTCATGAGCAGCACTTTTATTTTCAGATTTTTTTTTTTTCTTCGACTGCACTTTGTTAAAGAATGACATAAACTGGCAAATTACTGTACACAGCATACTAACATTTGCGGCTGTATGCTGCTGCTGAAATTTATTTCATTTTATTTTTTTATTATTATTATTTATATGTGTTTTTTTTTCTTGCGTTTTAATTTTTTACTTATTTATTTTGCTTTGTTTGGTCTTTTTATAGCGTTAACCAAATGCAGTATATTGCATGCTAGTGTTTGGTGTTGCAGCTTGTTTGGTAGTTATTGTTCTTTATTTTTTTTTACCCGCTGTGCGCGTTGAGTGCAACTTAGTAAAACGTGTCTAGGGCAATCAGAATCATGCTTAACCTGCTCCATATACACGCAGCGCGGTAAGTTCGGCATTTTTTGCAGGCACGCGTGCATGGTGCATCCGCCTATACTTTGTTGAGAGCTTAAAATATTTAAATGTTTGTTTTTTTTTTTTTTTTCATTTTAAATTACTTTAAAAGTTTTGCTGTGCTTAAAAGTTGCTTAAATTTTCTGCTTGGCACATAGTGTTGCGCTGCATAAAAAAAAACTAAATAAAAAATAAAAAAAAAAACGCATTAAAACATTTGCCCACACAATTTCGTGTGACTTAACTAATGAATTCCATGGGAATTTCGACACGAAATCATTGCCAGATACACATAAGCGCACATAACATACATATTTAGTTTAACGCCCACAAATAGTTATTGATAAGATGAAACGAAATGCACACGCTGCCAGGCGAACGGATAGACAGACAAACAGATAGACCGATAGACAGACAGCAACATCATTGCCGCGTATAATGGCACAGATGTTGAGTGTTAAATATACGCAAATAGCGTAAGTTAAACGGACAGGCAGATAGACAGACGGACAGGCATAGATATACAGATAGAAAGCCAAGCAAAGCCAAGCAAAGCGAAGCGACGCCAAGGCATTGACGTTAGCAAGAAGCGCAGCAGCTGCTTTATTTATTTATTTTGTATATGTGTATTGCTGGCGCAGATATTAAACGTTCATACTACTTCAAAAGCATTTGTGCATATTGCGTTGAGAGATACATACATAGATACATTTGAACACGCGCATGCCACAGCTGTGCCATTGCATTAAAGACATGCGCGGCAGATTTGTGCTTAATGTGTCTCTCCCTCACTCTCTCTCATCTCTTTCTCTCTCTCCGTCTATGTGTGTGTGATTTGTTTAGCTTTGATTATTAGTTTTTTTTTTTTATTATGTTTATCTTTTTGGTTTTTTGCGCTGTGTAAACGTGCCAAATTAATTAAACAATGCCTGAACGTGTAAAAATTTTACTAAATAGCCTACACTGGCCTCGAAATGCGTAAGCAACAAAAAATAAACAAGGCAAAAAAAAAAAAGAAAAAATAGAAACGGAACAAGTAATTTTTGCTGTTGGAAGAATGTTATATGTGCATATTTAAATTGTCATTTTATAGCTTAAGTCTTGTTGTTGTGTTAGTGCTGGCAAAAGGCAATTTGTCTGTCCGTTTGCTTGTAAGCGTCTTGTGCAGCATGCAAGTGCGCAACCGAGCATGCATGCCACATATACACATGTGTGTGTGTGTGTATGTGTGAGTGTTTTATGCCATTACCGTTAGGGCGCCGTTGGCTTGATGCAATTTCTTCTGCAGCCTTTATGCGTTATAATTCAATTTAGCAAGGTTTTGCGCTTGGCTTGGCACACATGTAATGCGCAACATACACACACACACTCATGCAGGCAGGCAGCAGGCAAGCAGACATGTAAGCATCTTAGCTAGACTAGGAGGCTAGGTTTGCTGGCTGTGCTTACCTCTTTGAAGCAAGTCAAATGCCAGGCAGTATGCCGAGATGCTGTCTGTCTGTTTCTGGCACCGCGCTCACTTGGTCAAGACAACTTTGTTAAAGTGCACCTAAGTTTTTTTTCTTTTTTTTTGTTTTGTTTTGTAAGTACGTACAAAGGTCGATGGTATCTTGCCATGACTTTGGTAATTGTTGGTCAGCTACAAGTAGCCGACTTTACTTTATATTTAGAAATTATTGCCCTGTATATATATATATGCCTTTTGTGAACCGAGTTGCAGCAGTAAAGTTGATATTTAGGACTGATTGCTGCGTTTGTGAATGAGAGACAATTGCTTGCAATGGAAACTCAAGCAGACAATATCTTTACATTACTTTTGCTTTGTGCAGGACATTTGCCTTTTCAACTTATATTAGTTTATGTATAGAAAGGTAATTTTCTATATTTTTTGGAAAGTTGCCATATGCAAGTAGATGCTTTTTTAACACAACAACATTAAAAAGCTGTTGTTTGTGTTTTTTTAAATGTAATTTCTGCAGACTTTAAATATCCCATTTTAAAATATGATAATCGTTGTTTCTTCGCAGTGAAAAATTAATGACATTTAGAATTTATTTATTATTTTTTTTTTTATAAATTTTTATTATTAAACAACGTTTTTTTGAATGCATTTTTATTTATATAATTTGTGATTCCTTTATTTCTGCAATTTTCATCTACTTATATTAATTGTGTTTGTGCAGTGACAAAATAATCTTAAAGCATGCTTGGCTGCCAGTAGCAACTTGAAATTGAATTTCTAGCATTTTTGAAGAGCCTCGGCTACGAGTCGTGCAGGAAGTATTCAATGTTAAAAGGTTAAGCGTCTTTGTGTTTCACGCTTTGGCAGCAGTTGACAAGAGTTTGCACAACGTCAAACGTAATCTTTCAATCTAGCAAATTTAATATGCTGCTAAAGCTGTGTGCTGCTTGCTTTGGCTTCGGCTTTGGCTTTGACAGTTAACTCTTGGCTGAGTAGAATAATGTTTGCGTATGCGATTGCACAGCTGGGTAGCAGAGTAATGGCGCCAAAAAGATTAAACTTAATAGATACTCGAAATAAGTTTTGGTATAAACTTGCAAACAACTTGTTTTTCTTTAGTTTTTTTTTGGTTTTTTTTTTTTGTTGGGAACTGCATGCGTTGATGCTATTTCTTTGCCATATAATTTTATCACAGTAGTGATGTTAAATCGTCATACGCCCCTTAACGCCCACACAACAGTACACAACTCAATACAAAGTAGTGCAAATTTGTGGCAGAATAACGCAACGCAAGCCAGCCACATTCAGCGAGTGATTCAGCCAGCCATTCAGCCAGGAAGCAGCAGCCGGCAGCCAGCATAACTTTAAACTAATAAATGCGCATATTTGCTTTTTGAGCTGCTTGGAAACTTTCGCATTGCTTGGCATGCCACAAATAAATATTTTTACTTGTGTAAGCTGCACTTTTTTATATATTTTTATTGCAAGAGCGTTTTTTTTTTTTTAATGTTTATTTTTGTTTTTTGTGTTTGTTATAAATACTTTTTCTTATTTGGTATTTTCGCGTTTTCACGTTACGCAGATATTTGCCTGGCGCCAAAAAGTATTTACACAAACTTTTAAAAAGCGTCTCGCATGTGTGTACAAGTATAAACATTTGTTGAAATATTTTTCGCTTTTAGGTTTGTTTATGTTCTTTTTTTATCCAGTTCTATTTGATATTTTGTTGTTGTGGCTGTTTTTTTTTTTTGCTGTGCTGTTTTGTGTGTAAAGCTGTAAATTGTAAATGTTTTGTAAAACTTTACTTTTATGTTACGAATTTCAAAGCTAAAGTGTAAATTTAACAAGAAAACGAAGAAGAAGAAGAAGAAGCTGGAGAAAAAAGAAATAACAAAACGTTGTGTGTGTGTGTATGTGTGTCTGTATGTGTACTTATAATTTGGCGAAAATCGTTTAGCATGCATTTAGGCGTAGTAAAATTTATTACAGGAAACATAGCCTAAAGCGCGCAAATGCTAACGCAGTCATAGCACATTCGCTCATGCAAATGAGGCATTCTTGCTGAAAAGCAACGTATTTAAAATATAAAATAAAGCATACCAAGAAAATAATAAAAAATAACAAAAAAAAATATATATATAATATGGTTATAAAAAAAAATTATATGCGAAATGTGCTTTTTAAAACAATTTGATAAAGAGAATATATGAGAAGCATAATAAAAAATTTAGTACACTGGGAAACATCTTAAGTGATTGTAATTTGTTAAAGAATTTAATAATTGTTCAATGGAGAAAGATTTTAAATTAGAATGATCAGTAAAGATGTTCGTTTTACTGGCTGATGCTAGGTACCATTTGACACTTGACAGCGTCTAAAGTAAATTCTAGCTTAGTTTTGATTAAAATTCCTGGAGTAACTTTCGATCGTAACATAATGTAACGTAAAAATGCATATTTTACTTTTTGGAATGTAACGAACTTCAATAGGACGTTCCAACGTCCTTACGGGCATATATTTCAGGAACATACTTAATATGCGCTTATGTATAGACTAAAAAATGCTGTATTGTTTTCTGGTTAGTGATTCTATAAAGCTAAAAAAAAGCAACAGTGCTGTCGCATTTATTGCTTATTTTTTATTTAATTTATTTTTCTTTGTTTTATTTGATATTTTAAATTGTTGGTAGACAAACGCTGTGCCAAAAGCTGTTTCGTTGGCAGTTATTATTACGCTAAGCTTTATTTTGTTTTAATGTTTGAAATATCATAAGCTTGGCTTTAGCATTTTTATGCTTTATTTTTTTATTTGTGTTTTTTGCTGTCATGCTTTTGTCAAATATGCTGCCTGTTGAGTCTGCAGCTCCTTGTCTGTTCTTATTTTGTTTTTGCTGTTGTTATGCCATATTGGCTTCTGTGCGAAATCTCTGCGCATTAAACTAATTTCGCAACTCAAGTTAAACTAAGCCAGTGCCAAGTATTAGCGTTAAGCTGCACTAAACTGTGTTGATACTTTTTAACGAGCATGGCCGATATTATATATATATATATATTTACACATACGTATGTATGTATGTTTGTATATGTGTGTATGTATACGTATGTATGTATGTAAGTGTGTGTATGTATTTATATATGTAAACGTAAGTGTGCACATTTATTTATTTTGACAATTCCATTTACTAGGCACACTGGCAGGCACATAATGTGCCATAAATATTAAATACGACGTCGCTGCCTTGCCATATTAGCGCCGCGTCGTCGTGCACACATAAAAAACAGAAAAAAGGCAGTAAGAAAAAAAAAAAAGTAGGAATAAATAAATAAAAATAATAATGATGCTGCTGCTGTTGCCTGCGCCTTGAAGTTCACCGCATAGGCTTCACGTATTGTTAACATAAAAACGAAGCAAACCAAAACGAATCTTAGCAAACTGAACCGCACCGAACCCAACTGAACCGAACCCAACCGAACTGAACTGAAATGTAAGAAAAAGAAAAAAATGTTAGCATATATTTTAGCGCTGTGTGCATGATGAGACGAGACTTCAAGACGAGGCAAGCCGAGTCGAGTATATGTGCGAGTGCTTCTTGCATATTTGATGTTACGCTGTTTAGCCTAAAGCAAAGCAAAGTAAAAGCAACAGCAAAAGCGATGCCGAAGTGTAGTGAAGTGAAAATGTAACAAAATAAACCGAAGAAGCAAACAACGAAGCAACATTGAAATCCAAAATCCTATCAAAAATTTATAACATAAGACTGTGTTCAGCATGTTGCTTGCTGCTACTTCATACTAATACTGCTATGCTGCGTTCTCTTCGTCTTATTCTTCTTCTTCTTCTTATTGTAATTGCTGTTGATGTTGTTGTTGTTGTTGTTTGCTTGTGTATTGGTTGTAAGCGTGCACAAGTTGAAAAATATCAACTTCTATTCAAGCGAAATGCATGCCTGACTAAGTTGCCTCTCTCTGCCAGTGATTGTGCCTGTGCCTGTATCGGTGTTTGAGCTGAGCTGAGCTGAGCATAAGCTGAGCAGAATAGAGCAAAGCGAAGTAGAGCTGTATAACATGAAGTGGCGTAAGGCAAAAACCATATTGACGTTGCCTGTGGGAGCGTTTTCCGTTTTGTTGCTTGTATTGTTATTGTTGCTGATGCTGATGCTGATGTTGATGATGATGTTGATGTATATTTGTTGGACAGTGCTGTGCTTTGCTGTGCTGTTTGGTGCTGCGCTGCGCTGCACTGCGACTGTCGCTTGTCAGTTAGGTTAACTTAGTCGCGTATTTTGAATAAATGTTATTCAAAAAGCAGTTGTGCAGCTACGCGCAGCAATTGCAAGTGAATTCTGCTGGCAGTTGCTGTGCTTCTGCTTGTCGTTGTTGTTGTTGTTGTTGGCATTGTGATGGTGCTGTTATTATTTTTAGTTTTCGCTTTTTTTTCCAGCTGAATTTGCATTATTTTTGCGTTTTTGCATTTACTTGCAATTGTTTTGCTATGCATGTTTTTATGGCTTTTACTTTTTACACACAGTATTCGTCGTTTGGTAGGTTTTATTTATTTATTTTGTTGTTTTAGCTCTTGTGATTTTTTTTTTGTTTTTTTGCGACTGCAATTTTTCTACATGTTGCAATCAAATAAAATTAAATTAGCTTTTGACAGTCAGCGTTTTGCATTAGAATGCGAGAATTTTATGTCTTTGCAGCTACGCATTTAGCTGACTTGACAGTTTTTATGTGTTTACGTATCTAAGCAAGCATGGCAGCGTGCCTATGCCTGTGAGTTGTATTGTATAAGGCTATGTGTCAGTCGTAAAGGCGTATGTGTGCGTAAACAAAACGCGACTTAATGACTTTAAATTGTCAAGGGGATGTACGCGTCTTATAGCTTTGGAGTATGTTCGTGTGTATATGCGTCGCAAATAATTTGCATAATTTGGCAACTATAGAGCGGCCGAAAACCTATGCCACAAAACTTTTAATTAAACTGTGCAAATTATGCGTAGTCATTGTCGTTCTCATTGTCGTTGTCGTTTTTGTCGTCGTCGTCGTCGTCGTCGTCGTCGTCGTCGTCCTTAATGCCGCGACATCGCATCCTCATTGCGATCGTCAAGGGAAATTTCGCCAAAGTTAATTATAGCCTTGAGTGCTTAAAGTTTGTTTATCTAATTAAAATATACGACAATTAAATGCCAAAACTGTATGCAACAAATGTTCGATTTCGCATGGAAGTAGAAAGCAAAGTACGCGCGCATAAGCCGCCCATGTTTGACTGTACTATAGCATATTAGCAGCGTGCGTTGTCTTTCGGCGGTTGGACAGGGCTTTATGTCAGTCGTTTGCTTTAATCTGCGCAAAAACACGCGCGCTTTGTGCTGCATATTGCGCCTGCCTGACTGCGTGCCTGACTGCCTGCCTTGCTTGGCATTGGCATCTTAATTAATTTCTATTAATAACTACGCGATTATGCCAAACAGTTTTGCTTTTGTTGTTGTTTGCTTTAAACACATGCCTAATTGCGTTGCTATTCGCTGCTGGCTAATGTCTGACTGTTGTTATGCCAAACAATAAGCGACAACAACAACGACGTTTCACTGCTCGGCAACTGTATTATTTTGCTGTTACTCTTGCTATTGTGCTGTTCTTGACGTTGACTTTATAATGAGTTAATTGCGTTTAATTTTGCTTATAATAATTGTTAAAATTTTTTATTTTCAAAATTTTGCTTTTCTGCTTTTTGTTTTGTCTATGCACTACACATGAGCTGTGTGCTGCTTTGGCCAAGAAGTATTGGACATTAGTTAAAAATAAAATAAAAAATCGTAGCATACTTCTGTGCGTTGTGTTAAAAACATGGTGACTTGTGCGTGTGTGTTTCTGCGAACCATGTGCAAAATTTTCAAATTGCTACATTGCTGCTGTATTTTTGTATGTTAAAGGCACTTGCTTTGGTTTGTGTGTGTTTAATTTTTGTCCCTTTTCAGTTCACTAAAATAAACTTCAAAGTTATTACAGACAGCATTTAGCATACGCTGATACAGATGTCTGTATGCCAAGCTTATAAAATGCTAACACTAACTTTAGTATATGTAACGCAATAATGTGTGTTACAAGCAAATGTGACAAAAATATTTTTAATTTAATTATGCAGAAATTGACATTACATATTATGATATAAAAAAAAAAAAAAATAACAGATCAATTAATATAATTGAATTTGATTATTTCAATTTAAAAGACAAGCATCAATTTTACTGTTCATATTTTTTTCGTTAACACATTTTCGATTTTGTACTGTATACAAAATAACATACAACATACAAAAAAAAAAAGAAAAAATAAATGAAACTTCACAGCAGTAAAAGAAAAATACATAAGCAAAACTCAAAACGTTTTTGTATGCAAATCTAACTGTGACCATGTTGTTGTGTATTTTTTGTATTCGCTTTCAATTTTTTCCGTAAACTTTTGTTTTTGTTTATTTTTTGCGTTTTCGTAAAAAATTTTTTTTCCTTCCGTGAATTCTCACTTATTTAAATTTATCGCACACTACGCATTTGTCTGCATGTGGCTGTGTGCATGTTTGTACATGGCTTCCGTTTCCGCTTTTTGGCATTTGTTGGTGTTTTCTTTTTTTTTCTTTCTGTTTTTTTTTTTTATATTATTGCGCGCGGGCGTGTTTCTGTTATTGTTGTTTTTATTTGTGGCATTTATGTAAATAGCAAAATGTATCGCATTGCCATTTCCTAATAATAAAAACAAAATACAAAAAATAAACAAAAAAAGAAATAACCTAACAAAAGCAAAACAAAAAAAAAAAACAGACTTTCATTGGCAGTGTCCCGCATTTATTGAAAACTATGCGCATGATAACAAAAACGAACATTCGAAAGTTTCCGTTTCGTTTTTAGTTGTTGATGTGTGTTTGGTCCATTGGCCGTGCATGGCATGTCATATCGTACGCTGGACGCTGGCATTGACTAAAACCTCCTGGCATTGCCATTGCTGCAAATAAATACGCATATACACACACACACACACACACCTACACTCACATGCTTTCACACATATGCAGTAACAACATGTGAGCTGTCTAAGTGTAACTGTAAACTTTGTTAACATGTGTAACAGTTTATCGCATTGTTATTCTTATTGTTGTTAGTGCTGCTGCTGCTGCTGCTCTTGTTCCGCATGTTATTGTTCCGTTTGTTCCTGTTCTGTGCTGTTTTTGTTTTTGTTTTTTTTTTTTTTTTGTTTTGCGCGCGCAACTCACTTTGCCATCGAATACTGCTGTCAAATTTTGGCGTTTATATGTATTTTAGCTGTGCAATGTTTTTCTTTTAACATTTATTTTCGTTTTCAACGATTACAATGCGTAGCGGAAATCTCTGTGTGCATATCTGTATATATGTATATTATATATATATATATATATGTATGTGCTTGTGTGCATATGCTACTGTTTGTTTTGTAAAATGGTTTTTAATTTAAATGGATTTTTAGTAAACGTAAAGTAAAATAATAAATAAACGATTGTATAGCTAAATATTTAACGCAATTGTGCAGCTGTAAAATATTTTTTTTTTTTATATTTTGTAGTTGCAAAAAGAAACTAGAAAGACGGAGGCTATAGTCCGGAACACCCGAATATAGAATACCCTACAAAAATTTTTTTGGCTTTAATATTTAGCATTTATTATGTAACGGTATCTCAAAAAAACAAAAAAAGTTGAATATCAAAAAAAAAAACAATGTAAAATAAACTCGTTATGCCTATGAATTAGGAGAGCGTTCGTGTCAAATTTGGTGATTGTAGGTCTAACCGTATCCGAGATCCTTGCATTCAGACGGACAGCGCTAGATCAACTCGCCTTTCAATGCTGATCAAGAATATATACACTCTGTGGGGTCTGGCACGCCTATTTCTGCCTGTTACATTCATTTGCATAAATTTAATATACTCTTTACCATTTTTTGGTACAGGGTATGTAAACAATGTTTTGAATGAATTGTGTTTTGTTAAAGGTTTGGCACGTTTACAATTCGCAATAAACGTTTGTAAGTTGAACAAATTTCGCATAAGCGTCAGCAGCAGCATATACAAAAAAAACAAACTCAAACGTGTATAAATTAAACATTACAGTGTAGGAGGCAATCTGCCGAACACAATGCAGCAAATGGGCATGTAGCCGCTTTAGTCGTAAATATACAAATTAAGTAGAACATTGCATACGTTGGCCAATAAAATAGCGCAGCAAGCAAACGATAATTAAATTGTAAACGATTTTTCTTGATTACAAAATGTCAACCATTGTGCATAATTAAACATGTATGTTATTAAAAGCCATTGCATACTTTAGTGCGTAAAATGAACCAACTCTTACGCTTTTCGGCATGCTTAAACACACACGCACACAAGCATACGCATGCACGCACACACCTTATGCTGTGATGCTGCTGCTGCTGCCGTTGGCCTGTTTAAATAACGAAAATTATTACAACGTATCATCGTCTTACTTACAACATACGAGTGAGTTGCTCATTATAATTTGTGTGAGCGTTTTTTTTATTTTTTGAAATATATCTGCGTACTTGCCTGCCTATATATAAAGGAGATCACCACCATCTCCAGCAGCAGCGGCGGAGTCTGCTACTGCGTGTGTGTGTTGAAGTTTGTGTATACTTATAGTGTCCACGAAAAATGTGCAAATTAATGTGCGTTGCCTCGCTCTTTTCTTGCTGCTGCCAGCACGTAGGCACTCGTGCATACACACGTATATACGAGGGCGCCGTTGCTGCTTGCAGTTGCTTGCGTGTGCTGTGCTGGCGAAACATGAACACTTGGTCAGCGTATACGCGCCAATATATCGTAAAATCGTATAACGTAATGATAATTTTAATAAACGAGCATGACACGCATATACACTGTTGCATAACTGCTCACTGACTGCCAGCCCGCCTCCCTATCTGCCTATCTGTCTGTCTGTCTGTCTGTCTGTGTGCCTGCCTGCTCATATTCTCGCATATGCCTTCAACTGTCGTTTTAATCAAAGTCGTTGTGCGTGCGTGACACAGTCGCTGCTTGTCTGTTTGACATGTGTAAGTCAGTCTTGCGAGATTTGAGTTGTGCTGCTCAAGCAACAGAGCCAGCCAAGCGACTGACTGCCAAGTCAATAGTGTAAAAGTGGCGTAGTTTCTTTTTATGCATGTGTCACTTTAATTAGTAGCATATGTCGGTGTTTGCAGAGTCAGTGTGTATAGATTTGTGTATTTGTGTTGTGTTGTGTGGTCAGCGCGGCTGTGGTGTGAGCTGTGCCTGCAGCTGTGAGTGTGACTGTGACTGTGACTGCGGCATGGACGCTAAAAGCATTTGCGTTAAAGGCAACATGCAATGGCAAACCAGCGCAAAAGCCACATAAAAATTTTATCGCGAAAAGTTTTGCGCAAAACTTTTCATTTACTAGCGCGCAGCGTATTTTGGTTTGGATTTTGGTTTTTTTTATTTTTTTTTTCTACGTTTTTATGCTGGCAAATGCATTTTACTTGTTACAAATGCTGTGACTGCTTGCCTGCCCGCCTGCCCGTCTGTCTGACCCGCCTGGTTTGTCTGCCACAGCTGTCGTCTTCTTCTAAGCTAAAGCATTTTATTTTGTTGGCTACTTTGCTAAATAATCCTGACAATAAAAAAGTTGCCATACGCTGGCGCTTATGTAATTAAGACTTGTCGGCTTTGGCAAGGCTGCCGTTTGTTGGCGATAATTCAGTTGACAAAGTTTACCTTTTTTTTTCTTTTTATTTAATTTTTATTTTATTTGATTTTTTTCATTTGTTTAATGGCAACTAAGTACAATGCCTATTATGCGTTAAATGTATTATATCTATATAAAAAATACATGTATATAGTAAATCAGCGTCGGCTTTTACATATCTATGTATGCTGTATTCATTAAAGCGCCTTGCGTATTTTGTATTGCATACTTTTGGGCGCCACAAATGCAAAGATGCTGCAATTTACGTATTTATACAACCATCTGACTGTATCTATATACTTATGCATATATATATATAAGTATACATTTATAACGGCACTTTGTAAACGAAAAATTTAATTATGTCGACTACGTGTCCTTAGCAAAATTTCTACAGCTTCAACTTCTGTGCCATCATACAATATACACACACATACTTACAGTCGAGTTGAGTCGAAACGGGTTGAGTTAAGTTGAGTCGAGTGGTGTTGCATGTGGCCTGGCTTCAATTTTTAATATGCGGCACGCTGCTGCATACAAACAATTTTTGCCACGGAGCATGGTTTGGTGTGCTCTCGGCGTGCAGATATTTGATGTGCTTGCAACAATTGAAGTCAGATTTTCATATTTTAAATTGCATTTTATACTTATTACTGGTACGTACCAACTGCACGTTGTTTTATTTTATTTTTGTTCTTTGGTGATTTTCATATATGAACCTACGTGTGTAAAACAATGCTCACACACACAAACACGCATGCATGCATGCAGCATAGTCTAACTGGCGTGTTCTGTTTCGAATTTATGTTGGCACGTGCAGCATTTGCACGAGCCACAACGCACTTGGCGCAGCACTGTTAGCCAATACGGGTTTTATATATTTCTGGTTTTTGGTTTGTTTTTCTTTTTTTGCTGTTTAATCAGATAATTTAGACAAAAGACTGTCAGGTGTATGTTTGCTTGCAACAAAAAAAAAAAAAAAAAACTGAAAAGCGAAACAAACAAAAAAAATCTAATTTTGTTAAATTTGATTTTAGGTAGAATGAAATTCTCTATACGCAACATTGCCTGGTAAACTTTTCTAATAAACACAATTTTTAGCACAAAAGTAAAGCAAACAAAAAAGAAGCAAACAAAAAAAAAAAAAAAAAAATAAATAGCATTGACAAAAGTGGTAGGAGTAAAAATTTTTTGCATAATAAAATCAAAACACAAACTTAAACACAGGCGGCCAGGATCATTTACATAGGCAAACATTATACATATAACGACCACACAGCCATAGCTTCAGTCACAGCCACATAGCCTCAACCTTAGCCACACGATGAAATGCCTAAGCACAAATGCAAATTTTGTGTTCGAGAGGCCAAAAATTATGCAGCTTGTTTGCAATTTTATATTGTTTTATTTCGTTTTTAGAGGTTTATGTAGCAAAACAAAGTAGCAACAATAGCCAACCATAGCAATAACAACACAAACATATACAAAAACAAAAAGCAAAGCAAAAACGAAAACACAAACAAAAAAGAATAAAAGAAAGGGAAAGGGCATAGTTTTAGTAATGTTGTATATATTGTGCAAACAATAACAATTTTTTTGTTTTATTTTTTAGTTTATATTTTTTTTTTGAGAGATACAACAGCAATGAGTAACAAAAAATAGGCAGCATAATAGTAAAGTAAAAACTATCAAAAACGCAAAAGAACAAAAAAACGAAAAAAAAAACATACATATAGGGGAAAAGGCAGCAATATAGAAACGTGCACAGTTTAAAAGTAAGCAGCAGCCTGAAAGTATGCTACTGCATGCTAAGCATATAAATGTATAAGCATTAACATACAGGCCGGGCTGGGCTGGCTTTCTTTTTGATATGCAGCAAATTCTGAAAAGAAAACGTAGAAACAGAGAAAGCGAGAAAATAAAAGTAGTATTGTGCGTCGGTGAACTTTTTTGCAAACGGTTTTCCATTTCCATTTTTGTTCTTTTTTTCGTTATTCTTTTTTTTTATTATTTTGCTGCCTTTTTTTTACTTCCAATTTTAAAGCTTTGAAGTTTTGACTTTGCTGTAGATGGGACGTATGTTTTTATCAAAGCGAAAGCACTCAAGTTGAAAAAAAATCTTTTTAGAGCAAAAACAAAGAAAGAAATAAGTAAAAAAAATATATACAAATAATACTTAAAAAGAAAATATGACTTACGAAGCATTAAAAGTGTTAAAACTGAATTTAATATAGTCAAAAATAAAAAATATATAATATAATATGATGTGTAATATATTAAATAATAAATTCTAAAATAAATCAAATTTGGAAATAAAATAATTGCAACACACAAAATGAAATCAGTTAAGAGCATACAATAAACAAATTACACTGTAATGCGCTTTCAAGTATTAGTTATTGTGTGGCCAAGAAATGAGAAGTAAAAAAAAAAAACCCAGTTTTAGTTTGTTATTTTTTCATTTAAAATTCTGAAAAAGCTGCTTCAGTGTAAATTTGTTTGTGATTAAATCCGCTTAAGGCATTATCATTACTGTTAAATGCATTTTACTTTCGGAACGCACTTAATGTTGATTTTAAAGTTGCTTATTTGCATTTTCAATACGTAACTTAAGAGCCATAAGCTTTTCCGCTGCTTAAGTAATTTGTAATTCTGCCGGGCATTAGAATGTGAAAAATTGAAGACTGTTTTGCCAATGAACAAAATATGCAGCTTTCAGAAAAAATTTTATATAAAAACAAGTCAGCTATACGTTTGTAAGAAAGGAAACAAAAAAAAAAAAAAGAAATGATTTCAATTAAAAGCACTTCTCAGCGAGCAGCCCTTTATGATTGGCAGCAAAATCCAAGACTTATTTTTGCATTATAATGTAAATGATATATTAACAAAATAAATTAATTTGACAGAGTATACAGAATAAAAGTTAAATAAAAACAAATTATACGAGTGTAAATAATTGTTTAAAAATTACACATTACACAGTCGTATATTTACATTCATTTATTTATATTTTGCTTATTATATTTGACGACATTCACAAGTTGCTTTTAGCAACTTTTAATTTGGCTAACAAACATTTACAGAAGCTCCGCTTCATAGCATGTGCAGAGAGAGAAGCTTTGCCGGCAGCATATATTTGTACGCTGCACTGCTTGGCATGTAGCTTGTCCCACTCAGGCACACAAACACACACGCACACAAACACAAATGCTTTAAAATATACGCACAGACACGCTTTGTAGTGACAATTTTAATGTTTGTTTTGATATGCTAATTGTCAACTCATTAGACATGCGTCGACGTTGGCAGCGTCTTTGTTTTTAACTGACTGACTGACTGGCGGACTGGCTTTGTGTTTGTTATGTTGTTCGTGACTGTATGTGTGTGTGTTACTTGGCATGGTAATGCACATTTTTGCGTATGCGGATTTAAGCGACTCAAACTTGGCAGCAGCTGCAGCAGGCATGGCTTGTTGCTCTTGCCAGCTTAATGCGTTGTGCTGTTTAAACGATTTGCTTATAATTTCAATTAATTTTGTTATTGTTACGCTGTGCTGCGCCCAAATATTTACCAAGTAATTGATTTAATTTGTTAGAGCAGAATGTAGAAAACAAAAAAATAAGTAGTAATTTTGTCAATGCTTGCGTCGAAAACTATTAAATAAAAGAATAATTTTTACTTTGTTTGTCGTGCAATAAACTTGTATCTTATATAGCATATATGCCTAATGGGACTTCGTAATTTTGTAATTACCAGTAGAAAAAAAAAATTTTGCAAAGCTGTTCAGCATATTTTTTTTTGCTTGTTTTTCATTTAGTTAATATGTGTCTAGGCACAGTTTATTGTGTTTATTATTAGATGTTAAGCTTGCACGTGTGCTTAAGTTAAGATTTTAATTATTCAACTAATTAATTTTGATTTTTTTTTTTTTAACACTTGCAGGTATGTGTGTGCATTTGACTGACAGCTAAAATAGAAACTTGACAACTATAAAACTTTTAATGTATGTATGTATGTATGTAGTTAATTTCTCTGGTGAAGTATGTGTAAGTTACACAAAGGTGTTTATTTCATGAATAGGCAGCAAGCAACAACAACAACGAAATAAGCAAAAAGCAAAGCCAGCAGCAATAGCAACCACAATAGCAGCAGCAGCAACATCACAGGCAGCAGAGGCAGCAACAGCAACAGCAACAGCAGCAGCAACGTCATGAGTTAAACGAAGTATTTGCCTGAATTGCTAATCAACATTTAATGTCAAGTTAAATGAACTGACAACGAAAGGTTTACTTAGAAACGCTGCGAGCCAAATATGCCTTTGCTGTCGACGTTGTGGCTTTTACGCATTTAACGTTTAATAAGTTCTTGCTATTGTTGTTGTTGTTGGTGCTGCTGCTGCTGCTGCTGCTGCATGGCATTACAGCAAACTTTTTCATGTTTTCTGTGTACTTTGGAGATGCTTTGGTTGTGCTTTATTTAACCTTTGTTGGCAATTTTTGCTTGCGTAAGATTAGAAAGCAGGTACAATAACAACAATAAAAACAACAACAACAACAGCAAGAGCAACTTTATCTTATGCAGGAGATAAGTAAGAATAATGTGTGAAAGCTTTAACACATAAGTTATTATCATAAGCGTAACCTTTTTTCGCTTATTTTACGTTTCGGTCGGCTTAAGGTGTTGCACACATGCCACATTTCTCACACATATATTTTTGTGCGCAAATACCGAAAATTTTATGCGTTTGTCTCGTGTAGCAACGCAGCGTCCCTATAGTGGCAGCAGTCTCAGCAGTCGCAGCATAGCGTGCTAAGGCAAGCTAAATAAATGTGCTGACCATAAATAACTAATGTTGAGTATTTGTGTTGCTGGCGTTGTCGCTGCTGCTGTCGTTGCTGTCGCTGCTGCTGCTGGCTCACATAGTACTTAGAAATTATGCAAGGCATGTGTCCGTACATTCGTCCGTTTGCCTATCCTGCACAACGTCAACTTAGCTAACCGTTGCTTTTATTACTATACACATACACACACACACACACACACGCAGGTGGAATTTTGTATGGCTTTGTTGGATTTACCTAAACGCTTTGCCCAACTGCTCACATCGCATGATGCTCATGTGCAAAATAATGTCATTAAACACAAAGCCACGTTTGCTCACACTGCTGCCTGCCTGCCTGCCTGTCTGTCTGTTGGACGGGACACCCTGCCTATTGCTCTCGGCCTCACTGCCAGTCAGCTTGCCTAGCCTAAGCATTTGCCATTTGGTTTTTATGTGTGCGCCCGTGCGTCCGCGCGCCCCCGTATAATGAAGTTAGTCTAAATAGGCGCTTAACTTAATTAAAAATAGCAACTACTCGACTGCATTTATTTTGTTGAATAGGCAAACTCTCTGCACAACAACATCATCCCGCTGCTGCTGTTGTTATAGACTTTGCCATTGTCTCTGCTTGGCAACGCAGGCGCGCGGTTCTTCCCTTTACGCGCTATGCCATGCGTTTAACTGCGTGCGCGCAATTGTCGTTTTGATTCGATTACAGTTTAAACGCGCATTTACGCATTTGCCACTGTGCGTTGTTGTTGTTGCTGTGTGCGTGTGCTTTGTTAAGTGTAAAACGGTTGCATTGAAAATGTTTTTTTTTTCTTGTTTTCTTTGTTTTTTCATTTTCTGCCACAAATTGCTGTTTGCTTGTAGTGCAGCGTGAAATTTGCTATAATTTTGCCAAGTTTTTTTTTTTTTGAATTTCCTTTTGCATTTTAATTAAAAGTGTGCCTAGCCCCTGCATAGTTGCTTATACAGCGCATTTACGCATTGTATAGGTGATTATTTTTACTTTAAGCTTGTATATATATCCATTGTGTCGGCATGAGTGGGTTTGGCAAGCAAATGATTTGTTGCCTGACTTTAATTAATTTACAGTTGCTGCAGCTACTTTATATTGTTTAGCTTAGCTGTCTCCATTATTGAATTTTTTACCTTTTTTTTATCTTAATTGGAAGGCAACACAATTTTATTCTTGGGGTTTTTTTCGTTTTTGTTTTTAAGCAACACAACTATATAAACTCTAAGCCTCTTACTGTAGCATGCCTGGCTTGTATGCATTTTGAGTTCATTCAACAATCATTTTATAGTTTGTCATGTAAGGTGTGGACTTCGAACCTTGGTGGCAGCCTAGAGTCTGTCATTTGATTCTGTTAGCAGTGCAGCGCACACTCTCACAAATGTTGCATTTCTGTTTGTATATGTGTGTTTGTGCGCTAACAAGGACATAGAGCAGTTTGAATTGTTTACAAAAGAAATCCGGTTTGCAATTTTACATTTTTTACGCTATGTGAGCTTTGTGACTTGTTGTATATATTCAGCCCAAATATGTAGTCAACTTTTGAATTTTCAATAAATTATGGTCACTTTGTGTGGCTTAAAAATAAACACAAATATAAAAAAATGCCGTACATTTTATATTTACATGGAACATATGTATGTATGTATATCATATATAAATAAAAAAGTAAAAAATAAATAAATGTTGCATCAGTTTATGCTTTATAGACAAATAAAACAAAAAAACAAATAATAAAATATGCATGCATGAACTTTTTGAGTATTTATCCTTAAGCTTTTTGCACAACTTTGGCCTTTGCTTGCCTGCATTGTATGTCTTTTATTTTGACTTTTTAGAAAAATAAAAAAAAAAATTGCAACAAAGAAATAAAATAATAAATAAAAACAATGCTTTATACATTTATTAATTTTTGAACTTTGCAGTAAACAAACAAACAAAATTGGCAACATTTGCATTGCCAGAAAGTGCAAAAAGTTGCTTAGTTGCATAACTTAAGCAACTTATTCCACTGTGGCGTCATAATGCATTTTGCAAAGCAGCAAGGACAACAGCAACGCAGATTTAATTTTCTTCAACAATTTACTTTGACATAATTTATTGTTATTCGTGTTGATAAAATTTTGCCAAAAATTTTTAAGTTATAAATTAGTTTTGTCGGATTTAATTGAAATTTTGTTATATGTCTGTATGTATGTGATTATTATACGTATACAGGTATTTATTAGTATGTATAAACACTAAGGAACTTTGTTTAACTGTGACAGCACTTGTGTAAAGCTAAGGAAATTGTGGTTGTCTGTTGTAGCTGCGCAAATAACTATAAGGCAATAACAGCAAGGATAATAATAATGTGATATTGCCTGCGTCATCGTTGCTGTTAAAATGTACTATGGCTGTCTCATTCGCACTTGTCATGCTTATAACTCTTTCCATAACTTTCTCTCCCTCTAAGCTCCTCCACCACTCTGTCATTGTGTTATAAGTTATTGTTGTAGTGCTTTCGATAATTGCATATATGCAGTGGATTTTGTTGCTGCCTGGCTGCCTGGCTGCCTTGCCGCTTTGCTACGTTGTCTGTCGCTTGTCTTAGTGCAAATTAGTACAGTTGATAACATGCAAATTTGCCTGCTACGCATAGTACAAATTAACAATATTTTATTTTCTGTAAATGTCGACTTGCTTATTGCAAACTTGGGTCATGCCAGCTGAAAGCTGCCAACTGCCAACTTTTGTGTCTGTGCTGTGCTATGCTGTGCTGCATAGACAATTAAATGTGGAAATTATTTTCAAAATATTACTTGTCAAATGCACAGCATGCAGCAGGCAGCCGAGTGTAGACACGACGTTTCGGCTTAGCAGGCAGTGTAAGGTTAACTGTTTGGCATTAGCCATGGCTTCTTAACAATGCCAATTGCGTTAAGTTTTGCTTAGAAATGCGCCTGCATGTTGTATGCGTGTGTGTGCAAAGTTGCTTATTTAGAGATTCTGATGCATTACGCTTTCGTCTGTCTGGCTCCTCCTTTCATGGCCCACATTCATGCATTGTCTATACAGCGTGGGGCTTCTCTGCTCGTATACAATAGCAGACACTTCGTCTTATTATGTACAGTAGCCTTGCATGCTGATACAGTTGGATATTGTACTTAGACAGCCAATGCCTGGTATATTGTATATAAGCGAGGCCGTATTTTCATTTCTCTAAATTATCAGCTTTTACCTTTTATACAGTTGTGTTAGAGGTTTGTCACTTATTTTGAATTTAAAGCCTATTTAAGCTGTTCTGTCTGCCAGCTCATAGTATATAAGCTCTTAATATCTCGTAGACTACGTACATATTTCATGCAACGCTTCTGTAGACTTGAGCACATTTAAATTAACAAAAGTATTTTTTTATTTACTTGTTTTATTTTTCTTTTTTTTTTCTTTCTTCTGTAGTACAAAAACAATTAAATACGAAATATGAAATGCCTAGTAAAACAAAAAAAAACAAAAAAATAAAAAAAATTATTTTTAGTAAAATGATTTATGCCTCTGCTGTCAAGTTTGCCTTAAATTATGCAACATTTTTATGCTTAATTATGCAAAGAAAATTTCAACGATATTTTTTTTTACGTTTTTTCAAATTTTTATTTTATTTTTTTTGCCCTTATTGTTGTCTACACCCGAAGCATTGGGTCGCCAGTCGCACTTGCTGCGAACTGAAACTCATCTACAACAATTTGTCAAGTAACAAATTATTGTTGTCTTTCCTTTCCTTGCTGTTGCTTCTGCTGCTGCTACTACTACTTGTGCTTTGCGTTGCCTTGCCTTGTCGCCTTTCAACGCCTTTAATTGACACTTCCTGCAGCTTTCTTCAAGGCTTTCGTCGTCCAGTTGTCTGTGTGTAGCATGCCGATGTTTTGCCATTGCTTGGGTGCAGACAAACAAACAAACAAACGAACTAACAAACAAGCAAAGCGGAGGCAAGACAAGAAAAATTTGTTTACGGTTTTTTTTTTCTAATTATAAAAATGGTGTCTTTTTTTTTTTATTCGTTTTTGAGCCCACCCGCAATTGGCAAGAACGGCAGACATAATTTTCTCTGCTACTCGTACATTTTCTACTGCTGTGTTTCGTTTAATTTTTACGCGCTTGACTACATTTCAGCAGTGGCTGGCAAGTGATGGGTGAAATGGGGTGTAGGGGAGTGGAGTGGAGTGGAGTGATAGCGTTGCCACACTGTGCACATTGTTGCCGTAGGCAAAGCTGTCGACAAGCCGCTTAGCATAAGTGTAGGCAACTTCATTTTGCATATGTATGTATATGTGTGTGATGTGTGAATGTGTGTGTGCATGTGCTCATTTCGCGCAGTGCAGGCAAACAAATTGTTGCTCGTAGCGCGCTTTATTAGTCCTGTCGTGCGCACATTATTCTTCATGTCTGCGAGCTGTTGTTTGTTGTAATTGCGCGCTCAACATATATATATATATGTATATATCTGAAGCGATTTTAGGTATTCTGCACTTTAACTTTTAATTATGTGCTGCTGTTACTTTTATATTTAGCTGCGTGTGCTGCGCATGGCTGCTTGATTGCAGGTGTAAAAGACTTGAAAATGAAACTGCGTTGTTTTTTTCTTATATTTGTTTTGCTCATTTGTTTGTTTTTTTTTTTTCTTGGCACTGCATAAGATGCTCTGTTAAAAATAGTCAAGCAATGATTTATAATTTTATTTAAACATTTTTTTTTTATGTATATACACTTGCAAAACCTTTTTGCGTTTTCTGTTGCTGGATTTGCATAAATTATACTCTTGACTATTGCCTTGCCTTGCGTTGCGTTGCGTTGCGTTGCCGTTTGTAAATCTGTTGGCGCACTGCATTGTTTTAAAAAGTTTCCACTTGTCATGTCACAGCAGCGGCAGCAGGAGCAGCAGCAACAACAGCAGGCAGCCGGCAGCGTGTCAGAGCGTAGCAGCAATGTCTAAAAAATGGCTGAAAATTAGATTTATGCAAAAGTTAAACGAAACTAATAAGCAAGCTAAGTAAAATCGTTCGCCTATGTCTGCATGGGCGTAGCAACTGCAAGTCCTTTTTAAGGCATCGTCGCTATGTTGGTCTACGTGGTGTGACTTTTTTTTTTTTTTTTTTACATTTTTTTCTTTCGTTTCTACATTTTGTTTGGTGTCCGTTTTTGCTTTCTTTTCTTTTTTTGTGCTTTTATAACATGCCATTTTAGAATTTTTTTTTTTGTTTTTTGCTTTCATTTATTTTCTTGCTATGCTAGTGCTTGGCTTATTAAAAAGGACACTTGTAATTCATTTTATATACCGGAAGCGACGGCAAAAAAAAAATAGAAAAAGAAAAGAAAGAAAGATAAAATAAACGGAAATGAGTTTTTCTACGCTTTGCGTTTTTTAATTTATTCCGATTTAAAGTTAGTTTTTTTTTTTGCTTCTATTTGAGTTGTTTTTTTTTTTTTTGTTTTCAGATTTTTGCTATTGTTTTTTGTTTTTTTTTTTTAGTTTTTTATTGCATTTTATAGCTCGTCAATTTGCCATTAACGAACTTTTGCGATATTCACTAATAATTTATGTAAAGTTTTTTCATCCTGCATGCAAGTAAATGAAAAAGTTATTGCTGACTTTGATAAATCTTCTTTAATCTTTAGGTTTTTAATTACACGTTAATGTTATGCTGCTAGCTTATTGCAACTGAGTAATTGAGATAACTTCAACTGGAAGAATTAATACTAAAAAAAACGGCAAAGTGCTCTGCAAACGCTTTTTATGTTATTTTTTAATATTTCATATTAATAAGTCATTATGCACATGTATATAAAATGTTAAAAAATAAGAAATATAATTTAATTTGTTTGGCATGGAACGCTACTCAACAGCAATTATTACAAAAAAGGAAAAGAGAAAAAAAAAAAAAATGAGAAGAAGAAGCAGCAGCAATAGAGGAAATAAACACTGACTTATACAGTGACTAACATGCCAAGGTCGCAGCAGACTTTTGCTTTTCTTGCTGACTTGTCACGGGCTTTACCTAGTTTGCATAGTCATGGCTTTGGGTTTTACCCTGCTGACGTTACAGCATGGGAAAGTACGTCAAATGTCGTCAATTATTTTTCTGGAAATGAACTTTTTTAATAGTTTGTTGTTGTTCTTGTTGTCGTAGGTCAATCGACGGCAGTTTTGCATGTTTTATGCAGTTTAGTTGACCTATAAATATTGATGCGTTTACACTCCCACATACACACACATACACACACACGCACGTACAGCGGCCACTTGTTATACAATGTAAAGTTTTTAAGTTTTTTGCATTCTATTGTTTTTTTTTTCTTCTATTTTTTGGTATATTTTTAACTTGTAACAAAACGGGGTCATTCTCGTAAATTGCTGACAAATAAGTTTGTGAAGTTTGAAACTTTGTCAATAACGGCGACGTTTATATTGAAAATTTTTCATTTCTGTTGGACAGCATGACTTGCGATATGTCTATATATGTACATACGTGTGTATGTATGTCAGCAGTGTCTGCTGAGGAATGAAGCTGCTGCATGTTGCAACTAAAAAATCAAATTGAAGCATAGTCAACGTCAGGTTGCAGTCACGCTACGGTCATGCGGCTGATATGCACGCAAGCTAGTTGCTTCACGTGTTGTTACTTTGACTACTGACTGCTTATGATTTAAAACTGCTGATAGTCTAACGCTAACATGCATTGGTTATAGATATATGCAATAGGAATACTGGCTTTGGGCAGATAATCAATATAAGTTCAATTCAATTTAATTGAAGCATTGTGCTGTGAATTGCTTTTGTCATTTTAGCTAAAACTCATGACCTATGAGTTCACTTGAGTATTAATAGTGTGCAACATGGCTCACCCTTGGCTCATGCTATTGCTTGAGGCCGATCTGCTAAGTGTCAATTTGGCCAATGTAGACCCAAATGCAACGAATATTCGGTCTTTACCGAAAATTTGTGAAATATTTAACATTCGGTTTTTAGTGACCGTACATAAGGTTGATAAGCTTAATTCTGTATATTTGGTCTATATAGAATAGCGGCTTAATGTTCAGCATGTGGCCTTTATTATGCTCATGGATCGATTACTATTCGGTGGCCGTGTTTTCCAATATATTAAAGGCCAAGTGCCGAATATTCAGCAACTCTTCGACTTTTATTATGCTTATACATTGACCGCATAGTGACCGATCATTCGTTGTATCATTAT
The DNA here is from genome assembly GCA_037044495.1 of Stegana nigrithorax. Classification (NCBI taxonomy): domain Eukaryota; kingdom Metazoa; phylum Arthropoda; class Insecta; order Diptera; family Drosophilidae; genus Stegana; species Stegana nigrithorax. The sequence goes on along the minus strand of JBAMBQ010003110.1, from coordinate 9,835 downwards.
TATTGCAATTAGTAAGCGCGGAACGACAGACGTCAGCAAGTAATGTGGCTACAGTTACTGCAATAAGTTTGCTAACTTACTGCGTACATTTTTCATGATAAGCATTGGTTTTGTGTCTAATTCAACGACAGCTGCTTGTTAGTCATTTCTTATGCACAGGCAAAACTGCCTTACCAAAGTGACAAAAATGTGAGCTTTAACGTTTTGTATTTTCTATTTCCTGGAAATTGCTTGCAAAATGTTGATTTGCCTACATTTGTATATACATATGCAATCATAAGTGGTTAGCGTATAAACGGTTTATGTCTTTATATTATTATGATTGCTACGATTACATAACCGCCCACAAAATTATTGGTCGGCACACTTAAAGCGCAACGCCATGCCATTGTCGCCGCTGGAAATTGGCTTCTGGCGATTTAAGCAGACGCAACTGTGTAAGCCTTTCTCTGGCTGGCATCTGTCGCATACGGCCTGTGCCTTCGTGTGTGTGTGTGTATGTATGCGTATTGTTTGTACAGCTATAGGCAATAGCAATACACACATGTGCCTAATAAGTCCTTTGAGACTTTTTGCTAAAAGATCATTGAGCCTGTTCTGGCTGTGACGTTGTTGAGACAAAACAATGCACAGCGCAATGCGGCATATACACGTTTATTAGCTTTCTTTAATCCCATTTACACAATGGCACCGCAACACGCCAATATTCGTATATTAGCAATTTCTGTCTGTCTCTGTGTCTGTTTGGCTGTTTGTGTGAGTGTGTGTGTGTGTCTTTGCCTGTATTTATTAGATAAAATAATGTAAATTGATGACTTGGTTGCACTCCCAAGCTGCTAATCACATTTAAGTGAAAACAAATGCCAAACACAACGTAAAAAGTCAAAAATAGTTTGTGCAAACTTTTGCGAGATGTGTGATTTTTGTGTGTGTGTGCGTGCGCATGTGTATGTGCGTATGTGTTAAAGTGTGCCAGTGCGTGCATGTGCTCATGGCATTTCTGGTTGGCTATCATAATATAAGTGAAGCGTTTACTTAGCTTACATTACAGCCATGCAGACGCAAACATGCCGTTGTTATCCTTGCAAACTGTTTGTAAACTCACTTAAAAAGTACTGTCAAACAAGTTTGTTGAAATGGCACATAGTTTGCTCTCTTCCATGCCGTTTAGTTCGATTAGGTTTTAAACAAAAATTTTTTTTTTTTATTTATTTATTTTTCTATTTTTGCTTTTTTTTTTTTTTTTTGTATTATTTTAAAACATTTTTTCCCTTTGTCTTATAAAACTTTGCCAAGTAGCTTTGTAAGCTTAGAATTTTTTGCCAACTACAGTTGTACTGTGCTATAGCGAATATTCCACGCAAGATTTAAGGTTTTCAACTGATCTTTAATGCTGATTAACAAGTTTCTCTTTGTCATAACAAATTTCGCAGACATAATTTAAATTTTTATTCCCTGGGTATATCAAAGTTGTGAAAATGTATGTAACAGGTAAAAAGCGACGTGGCAGACACCACAAAATATATATATTCTGTCTGTCTGTATGTTTTTTAAGATATCGATACCAGGTGCAGTGTATTCTAGTTTAATATTGGGGATTTCTTAAAACTGCTTAGACAGCTTTGACAGTATAGCAGCTGCCAAATTTTTGTAAAATGTTTCCAACATTAAATTTCTCACATCACTTTAACAAATTTCGTTTTCCTTTCATTTTCAAATTCGTTATAGTGAAGTTCAACTGTAGTTGCTTGCGTATAACTGGCTATAAAGCCATAAATATTTTCAGCTATGCTCTCAGTGTAATACCAACAAAACTAAAAAAAAATCAAATTTAGTAAATGCAATTTGCAGCAATCAGTTGCGCAAAGATTCTAATAATGCCAGAGCAAAAACAAAAAAAAAAAAAATGAAAAATAGAATAAAAGTAAAAAGAAGGCTAGTGAAATTTTATTTTGCAACTGTTTTGCTTTTGCATTGAGGTTTTATAATTTTTATTGCCCACTGGGTGACGACTGGCGAAGAGTGGGTAGGTAGTGAAAACATGCAAAGTCCATTACATCTCTACGGTATATATGAAATTGTTTGTTTTAACTGCCCTTTGCTCGGCAGTGCACGGTCTATCTTGTGCCGTGTTTGTTTATTGCAAATAGCTTGCAGCTGCTTTGCATTCAATATGATATTGCGACTGAGCGTGCATATTGACAAGCATGACTGCTCTGCTGTTGCTTTGCTGTATGCGCTCCTTAGACATAATATAAAGGTAGGTACACATAGGTAACCTTAATTGATTTTTTGTTTACTCTGTGGGTTTTTTTTTTTGTCATAGTTTATGTCTATCATCTGGATATTGGTGGTTTCGGTGCGAATTCTGTAACATACTGAAACCGACATCCTGCTTTACCGTCAATACTTATAAAATTTCTGTCAAATTAAGAATATGAAAAATTTTTAATGCCTCCACCAGAACTCAAATCATTTATTTATATCTTTTGTTTAATTTATTTTTGATTATTTAATTTTTTCTTTTTGTTTGTTTATACCCTGTACCAAAAAATGGTAAAGGGTATATTAAAGTTGTGCAAATGTATGTAACAGGCAGAAGGAGGCGTGGCAGACCCCATAAAGTATATATATTCTTGATCAGCATCGAAAGGCGAGTCGATCTAGCCATGTCCGTCTGTCCGTCTGTCTGTCCGTCTGTATGAACAAACGGATCTCAGAAACGGTAAGACCTACAATCACCAAATTTGGCACGAAGACTCTCCCAATCCATAGGCATAACGAGTTTATTTTTTTTTGATATTCCACCTATAAGATAAAGCTGCCATAGGAACGATCGGGTGAAAACCCACGTTTAGTAACAAAAACCCTTTTGTTTTTCAAGATATCTTCACCAAATTTTGGATTTAACCGTTTTACCTAATGCCCAATCACATATCTGAAAATTATGTTTATCGGTTTACTATATCATATAGCTGTCATAGGAACGATCGGCCGAAAAACAACATTTACTGAGAAAAACTTTTTTATTTGTAAGGATATCGCTACCAAATTTTGGATTTGATAGTTTTAAGCAATATCCAATCATATTTCTCAAAATGATAAATATCGGATTACTATAACATATAGCTGCCGTAGGAACGATCGGCCGAAAAACAACATTTACTGAGAAAAACTTTTTTGTTTATAAATATATCGTTAACAAATTTTAGATTTGATGATTTAAAGTAATATGCAATCATATTTTTGAATATTATTAATATCGGTTTACTATAGCATATAGCTGAAGTAGAAACAATCGGCCAAAAAATGGCTTTTATTAAAAAAAAAAATTTTTTCTTGAAACATCCTATCATAATGAATAAAAAATATTAAAGAACAAAATAATATATTCAGTTTTCGATAGGGTACAGGGTTTCCTATAGTCGGTTACGCCCGACTATAGCCCTGCCTCTCTAGTTTTTTTTTATTTTTTTGACAATGAGCGCTTTTTGAAAAATTATATAAAATTCTATTATTTTCGTTTTGTGCATAAAACACACTCGATTAAGAGCAGAAGGAATTATTTAAAAATAAAATTTAAAAGATCTAAAATTTTATAAATGGCTACTGTACACTTTTGGTGTCCGGTATTACATTCAAATTCAGACATAAACTATGTTAAGATGTAACTGCGTGCAGCGCAGGTACTTCTAGCTTCTTCTGGTGCTTCTTTATTTCTCTTTTATTTTTCTTTGAGTGTGCGTATTGTTTGAGTTGACAAAGAAATCTGATTTAATATTGTTCACAAGTCTTTCATTTCAGTTCATTTCAATTTCTTTTCTTTTTTGTTTTTTTTTTTACTTAACTGTATATAATTTAAAATGAACTGGCATTAGACAGACAGATGAAGCCTAGCCCATTGCATACGAAAATATGCCATCGTTATATTTATATGCCTAACAGCATTATGCCACACAAATGTACACAGCCAGTGAAACTGTTAAAAGTATGTTAAATTAACAGTAGACGATATTATTCATATAATGAATTGACGCAACAGTAAACCAAGCAATAATTGTCTATTAATGCGTAACTGATACTCCTCGTTTTTGTTGTTGTTGTCGTTGACACAACTACTTGACTGTGACAGACGCTTACTCGTTTTACATTCGCTAGCTGTTTAAATCTGATTGCTCCCATGTGCCATTGATAGCCAATTTCAGAAAATACTTGAAACACTGCATTGATTTAATTACAATGTATTATTTTCTTTCATTCATTAGTTCGTTGCAGTTCGTTTAATTTGAATTTTGTTCAATAACAATTTTGTGAAAAGGCTGTCGGTTGACATTTTATCCTTACTTATTTTTAATTAAGCAAAGTTGCATATTTTGTTGGCACTTTTGCAGTTATTACATAAAACTCATTGGCATTTGGTAGAAAGATATTCCCGGTATGTAATATTGCTGACTGCATAACAAAAGAACGTAATAATCATGTGTGAGCACAGATACACGAAAAAAAAAACTAGAATAATAATTGTAGCTTGCATTGCCGCCAAAAGTATGCTACAAAAATTTGTAATTAAAATGAAAATTGCGCATTTCCTCGTCGATGTTGCACTTTATTTGCACATAGTTTTTCAATTTGACTTAACTTGATGCAGGCGTTGATTCTTTGACTTTTTTCCAGTTTAATTTAAAATAAATTTAAAACAAAATATTTTTTATCAAATAGCAAATAAAATAAATGAAACAAGTATGTTGTTTTGTTAATTGGTTCGTTGTGTTTTTCTTTTTTTAAATTTATTTGTTTTTGATTTATAAATTTTTGTTTTTTTTTTTTTATTTTCTTTTATCTCTTTGTTTTTGAAGCATTGTTTGCGAGTTTTAAAGCTTATTCAAGTTGTCGCTGCTGTCGTCATTAATGTTTCATTTTTCGACAAAAACAAATATGCCAATTAAATTTTGACTGTTAATTAGTTGCAGTATGCAGCATGGGGCATTCAGCATGCAACTTGCCTCAGACGCGCAGTTGCACAGTTGATTTACGTTTGCACTTAAATGCTTAACAACAATTTTATTGCGATTGTCAATTATTGCGCACATATACACAGACACTCATACGATACAAATGCTGGTAACCATGCATATTGTTTTCAATGTTTAAATGTAAAATATATTTAATGTGGCATTCATTTCAGTTTATTGAGTGCGTTCTGCACCAATTGACATGAAATTAAAATATGAAAAAAAAAAAATATATAAAAATGATATAAAAAATCCATTTTTTTTTTATTTTGTAATTGAGACTTTAAAAAAAATTGTATATATTACTTTCGTATTTTAAGCGCAGCTTATAAATTTGCTTTTATATATTTTTCATTAATGTAAACTTTTTCTTGTTCTTTTACTTACAGGTAATTAACTTAAATGCATTGACATGTAATACAGTTGAAATGCCGGCTGGCTACATCGTGGCATAGCAAACGCCAATGGCTAGTCTAAGTATTTACTATTGGGCAAAATTTCGGTTTGTTAACAGGAGCATCTATATATGTATGTATGCGTGCTTAGACCCAACGTCTTTGTGCCTAATATACTCATATTAATTATGAATTATGGCACGCAATGCGGTCAGCGGCTTGGTGTGGTTATTTATGCTGATGCTGTGGCTGCTTTTGATTGTTGGCTTAACGGTAAATTTCATTGGCATTGGTATCTTGTTGGCATTGCGGTTGCGGCTTCATTTATAAATGAACCAAAGATGTGCACATAAAAGCGCAGACTCAGCATTTCGCTATATTAATTATTAAATGTTTATTTGTCTGTTTAACAGCAACATTGCCATTGGGATTTGTGTTAAGTTATGCGGAAGCGCAACAAAAGCAATTATGATTATATGCGCCATTTATGCAACCAAAAGCGAAATAAATGCGCAGTAAATAGGACAAAGGCAATAGCAGCAGAAAACAGAGAGAGAGAGAAAAAAAAAACAAAACGGGAATCAACATGAAGAAGTAGTTGTCTCAAATGTTGTGATTCTTGTTGCCTTGGCTCTGAAGTGGTGTATTGCAGACTTTTACGTAGGTTGCGAGGTTCGAATCTCGTTAGCCGACTTCTGCTTAGCACTTGAGCTAGATTAGCTGGAGTATTTTTCTTACAAAAAAAAAAAAAAAAAATAAATAAATGCTACTTCAAATGACTATTTCAGTGAAATTCTTTTCATGCCTGATGCAATGTTTGGGCATTACCCGGGAAATAGCGCCACTTAAAAGGACACGCATGTTGAGTTGTTCTCCTATATATATTTATGTATGTATATTCTTCATAAATATTAATTCTATTTTTAGAAAATGTTAATCGAAAGCAAAAATAATCGAAATCATATTCGAACAAAATTCATATGCATTGTCAGACATTAGGCATACATATACGTGTATACGAAACAAAGAGACAACTCTCACTCAGTTATATGATACTGTTTTAGTTTGGAAATGGAAAATTCATTTGCCACTTAAAGTTGTCACTTGTGTTACATTTTGCAACATATATTTCGTTTTCGCATTAATATATATATATTATTATATTTTTATATATTTTTTCCCTATATTTTGCACGCTCAACTGTTTATTTGTTTTTTGTTTTATTTTTTTATGTTTTTTTGTTTTGTTCATTTTCGTTTTCCTAGATTTTTACTGCTTGTGTTTTCGTGCAAAAGTTTTCATTTATTTTCCTGCAGCTGTGCGCGCTGCGGAAACGGAAATGTGCTTGGCAGGAATTTAACATGGGAATTGTGAAAAAGCAAAAAATAAGTGAGATAGAAATAGAAAGATGTGGCATATAGCTGGCGTACTGTGCTACATAGTTGCTGGCATAAACGGAAACAGGTTCGTCGAGTGCAGACATGATGTGCCAGCGGAAGACATAATTACCGAAAAATGTAAAATGGGAAAATAATTAAGACTTGGCCATAATTAATTGCAGCTAATGACAATTTAGCAAGTGTGAAATTTACGCAAAAAAAAAGAGAAAAAAAAAAGAATAAAAGAAAGGAAAACGTAAAATGAAATAGTTTGCATTGCATTTTCGCAACAAGAGTTAGCTGATTTGGCCGCACGTATATACATAGGTGCTGCGCTAAGTCAATGCAGATACTTTGCTAGCATTATCATTAGAGAGTATTTTAGCTTTGTTTGCTGTCTCATTTGCGAACACATTCTCATTGAGCGCTTTGTATCCTGACACCCAAAGAATCCATTTGTATATGCTATTGTAGGTTGTCATATGGCAAACTTCGGCAAATTGTTTTAGTTTTTATGCTTTTAGTGTATGCAATGTAAACAGGGTGTGGCTGCAGCACCTGTTCATTTTTTTTTTACGTTGCTTCCCTTTTACTCATGTCATATTACAATGTAGCATATAAGACATCGATTTCCTTTGATTCCCATTGTCTTGCGTAAACAATTTCTATCGTATGCAAACAGACGCTGCACGCTCACAGTCGTCGCCATCTTGTTGTTTATGTCAACAGTTAAACTTGCTGCCTAGCATGAAACATAGTACACAAGTATAATAGCTACAAACTATTGGCAATCTCGCAGGATGCAGGCTGTGTTGTATTTGTTTGCCAACACAAGCTCGTCATGAGTAGGAAAAGTATTGCTTTGCTTTGTATAAAACATATCAGCATCAACAACAACAACAATAGCAACAGTAACAGCAGCTGCTACCGTATTGCCAACTTGCCAAGCGCATGAAAATGTTAAGGAGGGATATTGTAAATAGTCGACTTCTGTCGGAGTGCGACGCACATTAAATTTGCACGTTGCTTAGTTTACGAGTATAAGTAAGTAGAGTTAACTCTTGTTCATTTGATCTTGTCGATTTCTACGAATTATTGAACTAATGATTCACATCAATAAATGACTGATTTTGCCGTTTTATAAGATTTTTTTATGCAGGTTTCTTTACATTTTTTGCATTTATTTCAACATGAGTTTGCTCTTAAAGGATCAAGTTCATTATTACATTATTTTTACTTTTTAATCTTCAACCTTTAAAAAAAGCGTTAACATTTTAAGAAACTCAGAATGCTGATTTTTCTTCAAGTTTCAACGTTTGATTATGTCATGTTATTGTGAGTTCACTGTACATATGTGCTGTTTGAATGTAGATTTATTTATTACTGATTTTTGTAGTTAAATTTTAATGCTGCTTAGTTCTGCAGCCGCAAAAAAAGAAATCGATTAGGCTTTGCATCCATTTTGTTTTGTTTCTGTTTGTTTTTCTTTTCTTTGTTTTTCATTTTATTTTTCTTCAAGTTTTCACACATATGTGTAATTGTTTGTACAATTTTTGTTCTGAAAATTAAGTTTGATATTTGGCGTAGCTTCGAAAGTATTTTTAATGCATTCAATTTTGCTGTGTTAGGCTACAATCGTGTTGCGATTTTATACCTAAAAAGAAAACCAGACGAAATATAATTATAAAATTTAATTAAAAAGATGCTTGCGAATATATGCTGTGAAAAATTCAATTTCACATTTCAAAGATTTGTTTATTAAATTTTAACGTTTTGTTTGCATACCTCGTTAATACTTTGAGTGATTTTACGCGAAATGAACATTTTAACAGTCTGAGTAAGAACGTTGAATGAACTGAACACTAAGTAAGACTGAAATTGCTGCTTTTGTTGTCCCTTTTGTTTAAGCAAACAAGTGAAGGAAAAAATAAATTGGCGTATATTTTCAAGAATTTGATCCCGAATGTGGCACAATGTTTTGAATTCTAATTAGTAAGGTACGAGGTTCAAATAACGTTGGTGGCCTCTTGTCTGGCACTTGACTACGTTTGTCGCAGTGACACTGTGGCAAAAACAAAACAGTCTTTCAGAGTCATTATAATGCCAGAGGTCCTTTTTATTAATAGCCACACATATATACATATATTCCCATGCAACATAACTTGTGGTTCCTCGAATTTTACTTGTGTATTGGAATCAGAAGAATTATTATTTGAAATAATTTATGCAATTTTGTAGTTTTGACAAAGAACAACAGTGTTGGCAATATTGTGATACAGAATTTGTCGTCTGTCTTTGGCTTGCAATTTTTGGACGTTTGTGCAAAAATACCATTACAAATTACTACATGATGATGGAGTAGACATAAAACATCATACAACTCAAAAAGCAATAGAACTCATGAAGCAACGCTCATAGCTGTCAATTCGATTTGATTTTGATTGATTTTAAAGCAGTTAAGCAGCGCCGCCTGCTCCTGACAATCCGTGCAAATGTGAGAATGCAGCGATTAATCCATGATTTCCGATTTGTGCGGCAGTGTCTGCGGTAGCATTGTGGCGATTGATTTCAATTAAATTTCCCGGCGCCAAACACAACACAATACAATGCAAACATTTTGATGCATTGTTGCAGTTGACTCAACTACAGGAAAAAAAAAAATATGAATAAATAAAAAAAATAAAAAGTACAAAACCCATGCAACGCGATTATGTGCAAGCTAATTGGGTAATGTTGTGATTTTTTGTTGTGAATGGCAAAACTAATGTTTATCGAAAAATTGCATTTTGGTGTCAATTACGCGAAAGTTGTGCTAAAAAAAAAATAAAACAAAACAAAAAGCAAACAAGCAAAGAAATGCAGATCATTAGAGGGTTTAGAAAACCTGAGGGATCACAGGACCCCCAGCCAATGGAGGTTGACCCGTCAGAATCCAGATTCCGACAACCAACTGCATTTAATAATAAAGATAACCAGCAGACTCGTAACGCCGAAAGCTCACGCAGATACATCAGCAAGTGTCCCGTGGGATCAACTTCGGGGAGGAACA
>JBAMBQ010003109.1:0-24272 GCA_037044495.1 Stegana nigrithorax | reverse complement strand
GTACGAGTATAAGATGACAATGTGTGCCAATGCACAGGAATGTGTATAAACATGAACCATATTTATGCAGTTTGACCCCTGGCTAATTAATAATCAGGCGCTGATATTTACGAGTGAACATGCCAAAGTGTACGAAGCAGCAACAGCAGCAACAGTTATTAGAGCGCACGCCCCGCACGTGATAAGCAGATAAGCAAATGTCAGAATTTATGCTGACTATGCTAAGAATTCCACTTTGTAATCATTATCAATACCAACAGCAGCAGCACAAGCAACCGACGTCAATGTCGAAGATGATGCTGCAGCCCAAGTTGAATACGAAGAGGAAGCCACTGATGATGAGGAAACTCAAACTCTGCAGTGCTGTGCTGGGACGTGGAATATGCGAAATATCTGTTTAAGTGGCCTGGCATGGCACTCAGGCAGCGGACAATTGGCTCTTGGCGGCAGTTTGAATTTTTGATTATCTAGGAGCCAAATATGAAATAATTTAAAATTCAACGATGCCATACGCGCTTAATGGCGTGACCACGAACAGACGCCACACTCAGCCAGCTGCAGTCATGCTCGCACTTACACTCACACTGACGCTAATGCTCACACTCACACTCACGCTCACACTCACACTCAAACGTGCAACGCCAACAACAAACGACACACAAACAAAAGAACAGAAAGAAAAGAAATCTAAAACAAAACAAACCGAAAACGAAAACAAACACAAACACAAGGCGCGGCACAGCCAAACAAGGTCGGTTGGTCGGTTGGTTGGTGGTCGGTGGTCGGTTGGTCGGTTGGTCGGCTGGTCGGCACATTCATTGCGGCAAACGCTGACTAAGTATGGCCCCATGGCGTCGGTCTAAGTATTTTCGCGTTGGCATTTTGATTTGACAGCATTTAATAATATTTGCAATTTCGTGCTTTTTTGGCACTCGAACGTTGTGCCCCGCCGCCACTCAGGCTAGGTGGGCCAATAATGTCACTTGCTGCTTTGCTTGGCTTCGCTTTGCTTTGCGAAGGCCTTAACGTGTTGGCTCTGCATCTGCATAGAGGTTAATTTTTGGCCACCCTTCTTACGTTGCCGTGGCACGATCCAAGCAACGTTGTATACTTAATTCGCGTTGCTTATGCATAATCTTGGCGGATGGACACGCGGTTTCTTTTGGTTTCAAATTCTTTGCTTTTTCTTCCTTTTTATTTTCTCTTGAATTAGGAACTTGTGCCACTCATTTGCATTACTTAGCGTAATTTTCGTTTTAATGTTTCGCAGCTGTGCTTATGTCCTTCAGACTGTTAACTTTATGTACGCATGCTGTTATTCTGCATTCTGTTATGCCAACAGTGCAATGCACTGTACATGTTTCTCATCCATTCTGTTGTCCTCGATTATTGTTTCTACAATGGAATGCAACGGCAGTGCAATGAATGGACGGCAAAAGGACTTTGGTCCGACTGCGTGCACGCACCAAGTAAAAGCTTCGATGCCATGGCTTCTGCATTTGATTGGCACTGACAGTGTGGCATGTATTACATTGTATATTATTATATGGTATAGGTATGTGTAAATGCGAGTAATGCTCACCTTTCATCTTCTGCAATGACACATGGACGTGGCCGTTGTTTTGCATTAGTTGCGGCATGTTGTCTACGTTGACAACATTTTTAAGCTGGCTGTGGTTTTGAGACTGCTGTGGCGACAACAAAGCCCATGACTTTGGCCAAAAGCCAAGATGCTCTGCGCCCTCGGAGCACCCAAAAGTTGGCCAACATTTTTCGGTTGTTGCAAATAACTTTGTGGCATATCTAACACAGATGCCTAACTGCTTAACTGGGGGTGTCTGCATGCATGTACATGGAATGGTCTAATGAATATACTACAGATACATATGTACGTATACATATATATATATAGATATATGCTAACTTGGGCATTGACGTAGGCAGTCAGTTCGGTACTTTGGCTGTAGGACTGATTCTCTGATTCACCGGTTCAGCGATTCACTTGCTGGGCATGCTTCCGTTGCGTTTGCTTTTTTTTTTTTGTTGTTGTTGATTTTGTATTATTGTTGTTATCTTTTAATAATTTCATCTTCTTTTTTTCGCTTGTTTGTTTGCTTTGGCTATGCTCGTTTTTTTATGGTCGCCTTCCGTCTTGTCTGCATTTTAGCAACACTCGCTGCCATTTCCGCTTCCGCTGTTGCCCGATGGCACTTTTCATTACTTTATGTGATTTACGTCGAGAGCGTATGACGAAGAAAACATAAACATAAACAAAAACAAAAACAAAAACAGAAACAAAAATAAAAATCAAATATCCAAGAAATTATTAGTTGGGTGGATGGTCAGTGGGCAGGTGTGTAGCGACTAGTCCGGGGCCAGTTAGGCAGAAAAAAAAACAATTATTTTCCGCGTTATTTATTTTTATACATAATTTTCACACCTTTCAATGACATTTGCTGCGTTTAATTTTTATTACAAAAATATAGATAAAAAACAATATTATATATAGATTCCTGCCTTAAAAATATTTCTGCTTTGAAATCATTTGTTTTTAGTTTTTTTTTGCTATAAAAAGTTATTGATTTCTTTCTTTATAAATCAAAGTCTGTTTTTTGACCATGATTTTATTTCGAAACATTCATTTGCGTTTTCTCTTCACATAATTATACACAAACATTTATGTATACTTATGTATGTATATGTACATATATATTACATATCACAATTCGGCTTTGCGTGTCGCTCTTGAATTATGTCGATTATTAATTAATCAACTCATTGTGTTTGTGCGATTTATCTATCTTCGTTTGTAAAAAGTTAATACAAGGGAAACGCACATCCTTTAAACAAATTGTGTCTGGTTATAGTGACGTAGTAACGCAATAATAATAACCATAAAACCAACTACGAATACGCAAACGAAAAGAAAGAGAACCGTGCAAAATAAAAAGAAGCAAAAGAAATAAAAAAAATACAACACGAATTGGGTAACCAACTCACGCGCATTGTTACCAAGCACCAAGCGAAATCAACGAAACCGTTTGCAAACCTGAACCTTCAAAGCTAATCCCAACCCCAAACACCAACAGCAACACCAACTTTAATCCGAATTTCAATTCTAATCCCATTTCCTTGTCCTTGTATTTGTATACATTCATTGGCATTGGCAAAAAAAAGAAAAGCTCGTTGCTGGCGCGAGCAGAAAAGTAAATAGGCAAATAGACAGACGAACAAACCGACTGTCACCCAGTTACCCGGCAGGATGGCAGGAGGGGCACATGAGCTATCGTAGAGTGGGGCCGTTATAGAGCTAAACTTTCAACTACACTGATACACGAAAACGATGGCTAAGCTATAATTTTGCTTGCGTCTACTAATTTCGGTTTGTTGTTGTTGGAAATCTTCGTTTGACTTTGTCTAAACAAAATCCAAACTAGCTGTAGGGGGTGTGCGGCATGCCATGGGGCATGACATTCAATGTCCGAATTAAAAAGTTAGCTTTTTATCGAAACGATGGTCAATTTCATCGCATCTGAAGTGCCGGAACGTGTCCGACCTGTTCTCAGACACTTACGCGTTGTCCGAGAGAATGTCGGGGGCAAGTCAAGTGTTTTCGCTTGGTGGGATCCCCAGCAGCTGTGTGAGCATGTGTTGTGAGCTTCGTCATCGCTGGCAGCATTGGCAAACTCCTGCTTCTGTTCTCACGCATTCACTCACTCACGCACTCACGCATTCATACACTCAGCCACGCAGGCGACTCCAATTTCATTCTCTTTGGCTATAATGATGCTAATTTCTGCTAAGCAGATATTCTCGCACATACGAGTATGTACACGTATGCATCTGCCAAAAGCACCGCGACATGATGGGCATGCAGGGTATGCGGGGAGGGGCACAGCGCAGGCGGCCGACAAAGTGTTGGGCAGAAGGTTGTGTTTCTTTTTATACAAAAGGCTCTCGAGTGTTTGTTCCGTTTCCTCTCCTTCGGTACTGCTCTGTTCGGCTCTTGTCATTTCTTTTCATTTATTTTCTTTTACCTTTTGTTTTCGTTTCGGTTTCGTTTTTTCTTTAAGGCAAAACGTTTTAAGCAATGAGATTACCTTTCTAGATAAATACTTTTGGCAATTTTATCAATTTGATAATGCGCTTCAATGACTTTGATGTTGATTCATTCGCTGGCGTCAACTCATGCCCTTGGCCAACTTCTGGCCGCATTATCAAGTGTCGTCGAATCGGAGCAGCGTTTCTTTCTTCGATAGCTGGTCAAATGCAACATTGCGGCAATATTGTACACATATAAGGCGCCAAGTGCTCTTTTGGGAGGTAGCACTTGCCTTCAAGGGGCAATGGTCTGTAAGGCTCATCAAAGGCTAAGGCGATCTCATTGAGGCTAAGGAGAATGCAAGAGTGTGTGTACGAGTGTTGTATACGTGAGCGAGGTTCCAGAGTCAGCCATCATCATCGGATGCCTTCATGGCCTGGAATCAGTGCATGCAGCATTCAGCTATGGTAGGTAGTGAAAGTCGGAAGTGGAAGAGGAAGCGAAGGTGGCGAATCGGTATTGTCTTGTAATAAAATATAAGAACTGATTGGCTGTGATTGGGCATGCCTGCGAAGTGCATCCCTTTGCCCCTTTCGTGCTCACACACAGACCCAATCATTGTCCTGAAAAGCCGATGGGCTTTGCATACATTTTGGTGAATTTTCAATTAGCTACGAGTATGCCACTAAAAAGTGCGCTTCAATGTTTTCCTTTTCCATTTCCATTTCCATTTTCATTTCCATGCCAAAGTCAGTTGCCGCCATTCGGTTTTAATTTTAGTGCCACGAATTTTAAGCGTAGACACAAACAGCAACAACAACAAAGCTGAGAAAAAATGAAGAAACAGATAAAAAAGGGCTCACTTGACAATCGTTGTTGTTGCTTTTGGTACTGCTGTTGTTGTTGTTGTTCTTGTATGCAGATGTGTTTACACAGTTACCGTTAATATGCAAATTTTCTTTACCTAAAAATTTGCATCTTGCCATTGATTTGCCTTTGCTGTTTACTGTTGCCCATTGTTGCTGTTGTTGTTATTGTTGTTATTATTATTATTTTTGTTGTTGCGCCTTTTTGTCGGCTTGGCTTCTTAGTTTGCTTGATTTGTTTATTTATTTGCTTTAATGCTAAAAGGACATTTGCCCGGTTGTTGTATTTTCCTAAACGATTTGACTTCAAGTGCGCGCTAACCGCTTTGTGTGTGTGTTTGTGTGCGTCATTCTGTCTGTCTGTTTGTCTCTCATATGCTTTGCTGGCTGTTGTGTTCAGTTCGGTTCTCGTTGGTCTGATTGTTGCTAATGCTGTTCTTATTGTTGTTGTTGTTGTACTTATTCTTGTTCTTATACAGGCCAAAATCAACAAGTGAAAATGTAAATTTGATTATTTATTAAGCGCTTTAAATAATTTTATGCCTGCCGTTTGCTGACTCCTTTCATCGTCGCCATTGCCCATACCCCCACTCCCACTGTCACTCTCATGCCCAATCTTAGTCTCACTCCCCTTCCCATGCAGTATGGGGTATGTATGCCGATGCCTATTCCTTCACCGTGGCTGTTGCTGTGTTGTCTTGTTGTCGTTTCGTTCGCTGTCGGCTGTTGGCTGTTGGCAGTCGTCTGTCGGTTGTCTTTTGCTGTTGGCTGCTGATTATTGCTGTTTGCCTTTGTGTGGTGTGCTGTTATTGCGCCTGGCAGGTATTTTGCTTAATACGCTAAACAATCAACAGGTACAGGCGCTCATTTTGATTGCGTTCACTCGTTCCTCAGTTGCCTGCCTGCCTGTCTGCCTGCCTGCCTGCTCGCTTCTCTGCTTGCTGGAATCCTTGGCTGCTTGCTTACTTAAGCGCATGCAAATTGTGTTTTGGCGTTTTAACATGGCGTATACGTAACCGCGTTCATAATTGGATACCTTCACTTGCATTGCTGCTGACGTCGCACTTTTTGATTGCTTATGGTTTCTCTTTCGTGACGTTTTAGTTTTTCTGTTCTGTTTTTTTTTTTTTTTTTTGTTTTTTACTTTTTATTTTTCGTGTTTTGTGTTTTTTTTTTTTTTTTTTTGGTTTGGATGCTTTCATTGTGTTTTTGTGTTAGAAGTATTTTGTTCGTGGCGATGTTGTTCTTAATACTCGACTGGGTCTGCTTAGCACTCAGCAGAGCTTAATAAAGACATTAGAGGCTTAAGGTATTTGATCCAAATGCTTGCCGACTGCTGTTTTGCTGTTTTTATTCATGACTTGCTCTATTGTTGTTATTGCTGGCACAGCGCCGTGAGGGCGTTGCTATGCAAGATTTCCCTTTGATTTTCATTGCTTGCTACGTTCTGCTGTGTTCTCCCTTTGGCTGGTGACTGATAAGCGGCTGAAGTGCCATGGGTATTCGACTGTACTGGATTTTGGCAACGTTTCTTTTATTTATGTGCATTTGAAGGAAAAGCGATTTGAGACAAAAGCTTTTTGCCTAGAACGCATTGCTGCGTCCACTAGACTGCCGTCGGAGATGTGCGCCGCACGGTGCGTATGCGTAATTTATCATTCATGAAGCGGCAATTACCGTACAGCGAAATTGGTATTAAATGTGCGCGAATACGTAAATAGTTAAATAATTTATTTGAAATTTTATTCCATTTTGCTTTTTTATGTCTTGCTTTCATTTATGCGAAAAATTTGTGCAAAGTAAATTAATTTAAAACAGTTTTCCGTTTTGTGCAATTTTCACACAATAAGCCTCATTAAATGACAAGCAGACATTGTCAAGCGCAGCGACAGACAGACAGACAGACAGACAGACAAATAAACAGATAGACGGAGGAACAGAAAGACAGACATTGAGCAAGACATTTGAAGTAGCTGTCTGTGCCGATTGCAGAAGGTAGACATGCACACGGCACACGGCACAGGGCACACGGCACAGGGCACAGAGCACAGGGAACGAGGAAAGGAGAACACATCTTACAGCTCAGCGTAATGAGTTTGCTCAGGACGGTTGTGCGTTTGTTGTTTTCTTTGCCATAGTTGAAACGCTAAAAACATAAAAAAAAAAAGAAGAAAATGTAATAAAAACAAATTTACACCTTTTGCTGTTTCTGTTTGGCATCTTTTTATTTTGTTTTTATTATGTGTTTTTGTTTTTCGTTTCTTGTTTTTTTCTTCATTTTTGTGAACGCATGTGTGCACGAGTGTATACTCGTGCATAGAAAATTGCTTGGAACAGCAAATTGTTGCCTGCGTAAGAACACATTTTCGTTGGCTCATCGTTCGCTGAACATAAAACGTAGGCAACAGCAGAGCTTAGGCTTAGGCGCCCGGTGGGTGGTCGGGTAGTTGGGCGACGACGATATCGACGGTGGCGATGGCGGTGGCGGTGACAGGAACGGTTTACCTATTGCTCGGGTGTTGTTGGCCTACGCTGCAGGCAGCACATGAGCGCCTAACCGCCTTACCGCCTGAACGCCTCAATGCCTAACCTAAACCGCCCCTGGTCTGGTCTTCGGCGCGGGTAGGCTGCTGTTCGCAGGTATCACGCAGCACATGGCAGGTGGCAGGTGGCTGGTGGCTGTTGGCTGGTGGTTGGCGGCAGATGGCCCCCATGCACGGGTTTTGGGGTTGTGCGAATTCCTGAGTGGGGGTTGTTCGGGGACACTGGGATTACTGCGGTGGGCACTGGGGGTGGTGTGCCATTTGCCTTCGAGCTGTTGTAATAATAGGTTGCTTATATTACAGGGATGAACTCGCTTGCCTGCCTTCATCTCATATGTATTTACTCAGCAAAATGCCAAAAGGCGTATGAGCCTGGCATCGCACATACTCGCAGTTGGTATGGTGTGGTGCGGCTGTGGACTGCGGCTTGTGGGCTAAGTGGGCTGTGGGCTGAGGGTAAAATGAATGTGTGTAATTAATTTAGATGCATGAAATTTGCTAAGCAAAGCAAAGCATAGCAATGTGTGCTGTAGTCTGCCTCTATCGCTCTGCCGCTCTGCCGCTGAACCGCAACTTAGCTGGTGGCACTAGCATCCGGGGTGACAGGCTGCGCTTGATCTATGCTCGTCTCTGGTAGGCAGCTGGCAGCCAACCGTCGATGCCTGGGCCTAGACACAAAAGTAATAACAATAATGCATGGACGCTGCTGCAGGCTGCTTCACGTGTGAGTTGTCGCTGGGGATTGGCAGCTGGCTAACGGCAACTAATGGTTGTCGTCATAGTGCCAAGCGTGCAAAAGTCCATGGATCATGGTAGATGGAACCTCGATGATTATGCGTTAGTCGGCATTATCGGTCGATGGTCGACGTTATCGATTGTCAACCGACAGAACGATAATCTTTGTACTTTCTTCCTTTAGTCTATGCCCGTGGTGAATGAGCACTTGTTTGTGTCACTGTAAGCAACTGTATTGTCTTCTGTGACCGAGCTGAGTTGTAGTGTTGCAAAGCAGCAGCTAATGGCTGTCGATGCTGAGTCTACATCAAATGTCATCTGCTTGCCTGTTGCTCAAAAGCTGGCAAGGTACCGAATAACCGCAACTGGGCTGTCACACGTCGATCATGTGGCGATGTCCGGTGACGTTCTTTGCTTAAATTGAAAATCACATTATCTCTGCGATATCGTATTTTGTTCTACGTATACTTGAATGGTTCGGTTTCTATTTCTGCTTATGTTTCGTTAACGTTGCCAAGTTGCTTTTGCGATTACCAAGCACTAAGCACGCGATGAGAACAGCGACGCCGCCGTCGAGTGCCAATGTGTGCCGCCGTGTGCTGACGTTGCGGCACGCCAGCCCAGAACTCAGCGCTTGGCAATTGCACAAATTCTATGCGTTGCTAATGAAGCATGTTTCGCCAACAAGGCGCAAAATGAAACCGAACGAGCGACAAGCGACAAGCGGCGAAGCGCACTGAGGCGGACCCATATAAATAATGTACATTCGGGTACATATGTACATACATACATACATACATACATACATACATTCATATATATACACATATGTGTAATGTATGCGTGGCTGTCATAAATGCTCTGACAGTTTATAAATTTTGTTGCATGACATTTCATGTTGTTGTTGTTGTTGTTTGCGTTGTTGTCATTGCACACGACAAAGTTGCATTTGCAACGAGCGAGCAGCCACTAAAACGTCTTCTCCGTATTTTCAATTTATTTTACGTCAATAAAAAGAGAAAAAAAAAAAACGTCGAGAAAAAAAAAAAAACCAAGAAAAAGAAAAAGAATAAGAAGAAGAAAATGTTTTGAAAAAGGCAATGCAAAACTGTGCAGAGCAGAGTGAGGCAGAGTGAAGCAAAGCAATTGAAATTCAACGCAAATGACTCCTGCTCTACGGTAGCCGTGTCCGTTCGTGCTCCTCGTGCTCCCCGTGCTGTAATGTTGCTGCTGCTGCTGCTGCTGCGAGGCGGATGCAACAGCTGCCGCCAGTTTGCAACATTGCCTGAGTCGATTCGTATGCTGTCTTGAGTCGGTCGGCGTCTTGTGTACTCCATCCTGCCTCGTGTCTCGTGCCTCGTCCGCATTTGCTTTTGTGGTGGCTGGTGTTTGTTGTTCTTGTAGTTTTTATCAATAATTTCTTCTGCGGATTTACGTTATTGAATTTGTTGCTGAGTTTACTTTTCTTGCGATCGGCTAAACGCTTTTTCAATTTCGCATCGTCTGTGCCTTTCCTTATGCTGCTTTCTGTGGTTATAAACTTGTGACATCCTTGTCCTCAACGTCTCTGTTCTTTGTTGTAATTGCAGTTATCGTTGCTGTTGTTGTTGTTGCTATTGCTGCGTCTTACATCAGCATCAATTCTCTCATCAAAAAGAGTTCTAGAACTGTCTGTTGCCACACAGAGCCAGAACAGACACAAACAGAGACACTGTCATAGACACAGAAACCGAGTGAGAGAAAGAGACAGAGACAGAGACAGCGGTAGCGAGGCAGTTAGGCAGAAGTTTTGTGGCCCTGCGTGTAATATGGAAAATTTTTGTTGCCTCCATGTGATTGAAAAAAAAAACAAGCAAAAAGTTTTCGTGCCTCTCAACATGGATGGATTGGAGTTGGGGTCGGAGTCGAATGGAATCAACTGCACTTTTATTTGCGTTTAAGACTTGCTTTTGTCATTTAAGTGACCTTTGACTTTTCTAGTGCACGCCAATTGAATTGAATCCTTGTGGTGTGCAGTAGGTATGTGATGTGGTGTGGCTTGGAGCGACACCAGAAAGCCATAAAGTAAGCAACGTCGGCAGATCAGTCTTATGCATATTGGTGTACGTTGTAGGGATGTGGAATGTACGATGTGCATACTTATTTATATTCGCCAATAGAAATCCTTTGGTTCTGATGACTCGTCCTGTTGACACGGTTTCTTTTAAAGCATACCCATCTGCAAGTGTTTAAAGTGTGTGTTGAGTGTGAGCACATTTCAAGTTGCAGTCACAGGCAGAGTTAGCGCCGTGGGATGTCGCTCTGTGCCGTGTACTTGGCAATGAACATCTATAATCGTGAATCGTTAAATGTGAATCGTGTTAACGTGTGCCTTATACAAATTAGGCTAATTATTTGCTGGTTTATTCGTTACGCAATCAATGACTTATTAGCGGCACAAGGACAAGCGCAGGCACAGGCACAGGCACAGGCACAGGCACAGGCAAAGGGACTGGCACAGACTCAGATAGCGGCAGAGGTAGGGGCAGAGGCAGAGATGCAGACATCGCAACTTATGGCAGCTGGTACTTGAAGCCGTGGCAAGTAGTTGGCTGCGCGGAAGATAAAATCAACACACTCGAACGATCAACAACGGAAGCTGCACATTGCCAGTAGCCAAACTAAAGTAATGACACTCAGAGCTCGACACACCCTGCCGATATATAATGGTCACTTCAGCATTGCGAAAAGCTCGTTATTGCTTTTTATGCTCGTTGCCATGGACACTGTACACACTGCAGACACTGTAGAAACTGGAGGAGACACTACAGCCATCAGCGGAATGGATGCGGGATATGGGATGAGGCACTTGTGTACACCAGCTGTGCACAAGACAATGACAATAATGCCAACGCAAAAGAGCTAAGTGTTAAAGAGTTGAACAAAAAAAAACGAACTAACGAAACGAAGAAGAAACAGATGAAGAAAATAATCATAAAAATAATAAGAAACATAATAACTCACGTCAATATTAAGGCGAGGCAAAAGTGATGCTTCCAGTTTGCTGTTCAAACTACTTTGAATGCATTCTTATTTTTATCTCACAGCATACGCAAGTGAGATGCAGGCACAGCATCGAATGTCGTTACTTTGCCAGGTCGTGTCATGGAATTTAGCGACACGTTTTATCATCGCTACCGTCAAGACTATGAACAGCGTCAACACCTTCGACGCCTTTGACGTCTTTGTCGACTTTGTCGCCGTCGCCGTCGCCGTCATCTTCGTCATTGTTATCGACATTGTCATAGCTGCGCATAGTTCCTGTCTTTGTTGTTGTTAGCATAAACATTTTCTACGAGAAATAGTTCCGCAGCAGCAGCAACAGGAGCATGTGAAGCCACAGCAGCAGCACAACGGCAGCAACAGCAGCAACAGAATTTTGAATGACATTTGCATGCACATGCCTGGTACGAGTGGATGTCAGTTGCGCCGGGATGCCGACGTGGCCGACGATTAGGTCTGTTGTCTGAGTTCATTTGTTGTGCGTAGGCACACACACTGCACCATGATGGCGCACTGCTGCTGCTGCTTGGATTTCCCCTTAAGGCAGCTGCACGGCACGACACGCTTGAGTTTGAAGTCCGTTGCTTTCTGCTGGTTAGATTAACGATGAGCAGATGCAGGCATTTGCTTAAGTGATGCCACATATTTTGCATATGTGTGTGTGTGTGTGTGTGTGTGTGTGTGTGATTAGGTGTGGCTCGAATATGATGAACGTTTGCTTTGCATTCATCTGTGCCACTGTAGCGCATCGTGAAGTCGGAAGGGCGGGTGCAGGAGGAAGTGGCCAAAAATTGCGGCTGCCACAGCTTTAGTTCGGCAGTTAGTAAGCATAGGCATCCGAGTTGGATTTTCTTTTGTCTGCTGACATTTTGCCAGCCATTGAATGGGATTGGACTGGCAAAGTCCTTTGCCAATTAATTTACTTAGCATCGTTTACCCTTGCCCGAATTTACTTAAGAATACACAAAAGCGAAAGTAAAAGCAGAAGCAAAGGTGAAATAAAACGAAACCGTCTCGAAATCAGTTAATTAGCAGTGCGAGTATTTGAGCCTTTTATAATTTAAATGGAATCATTTTAGAGGATTATGTGTCCTTCCACCGAGCACCGTGTACACACCTTTGTGGCATCGTCCGCAATCTTGTATGGGAAAGAAGAAGAATTTTACTTTTTGTTTGGGTCTGCCAGTGTTTCTTCTCTCGTCTTTAATTCCATCTCCATCTCTATCTCCATTCCCATCTGCGTCTCCGTCTTCGCGTCTCCATCACCAGCTTTGTATTCGCCTTCGTATTGGTCTGGTCTGGCTGCCGTCATTGGCACCGTCACCACACGGCTCGTGGCTCATGCCTCTCGGCTCACATGCGACGGTGAAAACTTGTTGATTTGTTTGAAATTTAATTAAAATCTAATGAAAGCCAGAAAACACACAAAGTTCAGCGCTGTGCCTTTTTTGCCGCATGGCAGGCCGTGTTAACTTGAGCATAGGGTTTGAAGCATCGAAAAGGTAGCATCAGGGTTGACTTTGCATTCATGCCATATTAAGCTGATCCCATCTCCATAGATCTAAAGAAATGTCCATCTGATACGCAAGTAAGCACAAATTAAGCTTATTTTATTAGTTTTTAGTTTCCTTTTTTTTGTTTTTGTGGAAACGCCAACTCTAGATCAGATTGGCAAGGACAGTGCGAGCTGTTGAGCAAATTCAATTGCCGCAAACACGTCGGCCGGTGAAAATGTCAATGGGTGACGCTTCTTCGGTTAGTTCGGATGGCGTTAGCTTTTAGACTCCATTCTCATGTTCTCCGTCATCATAGTAATGACTGCATTAATGGCCGCGCAAGGTATTTGTGCATCGGCACAACCGAAGCGTATTTTTCTTTTGCACAATTAAAAGTTGCTTTCGTTTTTATTTACTCGTTTGTTTGTTGTTTGTTTTGATGAATCTGCCTCTTATGGTACATATGTGTTATTCTTGCTTCTGTAGTGTATTTGTGTTATATATATGAGTGTAATCGTGTACTCACCTGTATGTGTATGTGTATGTGTGTGTATGTGCATTTCACTGCGTAAAAGTGAATAACTCACCTACGCAATCTGTGTCATAAATTCTTGTGAGGAAATGCTCACTTGCCGCTTAGATGCTTTTCGCACCTAATTCTTCTTGCTGTGCTTCTTCGTCTTCGTCTTTATCTTTGTCTTCGTTTTCGCCTTCGTTTTTGTGTTCATGTACGTTTTCGTCTGCTGCAGCTGCTGCCCGGCATACGCAAGAGTGGCGCACTCGAATTGTTGCCTCGTTAGTAGCTTTCGAGACTTGTGCGACTTAATGAAAATTACAAAATGTTTCCAAAAGATTTACGAGCAATTTGTATTTCATTGCTTGCTCTCCTGCTCTTCTGCGCTCCCGCCTCGCTTGTTATATCTCTTGCTTTCTTGCTTTCTTGCTTGCTCGTTCGTGTATGATGCGGTGCGGTGCGGTGCGGTGCGGTGGGGTGCGGTGCGGTGCCTTGGGTGCGTATTTTAGTGCAGAAGATAATTGTAAGTGCATGTGATAAATTTCGACTTTAGTTGCAAATTAAAATGCCTTTCGCTGTGTGACTTTGCTTTGCTCACTCGGTTGGTCACTCATGCGCCACATGCACTCACTCATTCACTCACTCGTTCAGCTGCTTGCCCACTCGGTGAGTGCATGGGAACTAAGTCTCTAATCTAACAATTTGATTACGTTGCGCATCGTTTGCCGTGTCCGAAATTGCTGTTTCTGTTTCTGTTCCTGCAGCTGCTGTTGCTGCTGCTGCTCCTGATGCTGTTCGTGCTGTACCTTCTGTTGCTGTTGGTGCACTTGGCCGATTAAAAATGAATTATTTTGTTACCGAAATTCAATTAAATTGTCCAAAAGTCAGGTTTTTGTCATGCGGAACTTGCTGATATTGCAGTTTTGTTTTTATTTATTTATTTATTTTTGTTGCCTTTCTTGCTATTTTCTGTTTTTGTTTTCATTTTGCATTGTTTAAGTTGTATTTGATTTGATTGTGTGTGGGGCTTAGTCAAAATATATGTTTTTTGAAAATCTCTTTTGTTTTTGGTTTATATAGGATTTTTGCATCACACTCGCAGCAGGTCACAGTAATCGTGCAATTTCAGTTTCAGTTTCAGTTTAAAACCCATTTATGTTGGCTGCCGTCATCTGCGATGTGTGAGGGGGAGCAGCCGAAGCTTTGAAATAAAAATTGGCAAGGTATACGCGCGTTTCCAGGCAAATTCATATGCAGCTACCAAATTTATTGTGCCAACTAAAAATTTACCCAGGTTACAGTTTGTGAACACGGCACTGTGCCACCATCGGTGGGAAGTAAGTCGCTGGCAAACATCGAGTTAGGCGCTCATGGCTTGCATCCTTACAATGTATGTTTAATAGCCCAATGGCGCCTCTAATCAGACAGCAGGGTAGCAGCAATTAAACGCCGAAATCTCAGGCGGAGAATATCTGCGCATGTCGCTTTTCGAATGAAACAAGTTCTGATTTTTCAAAGGAAAATCTGTCAAAAAATGGTTTATTGGCTGCTTCTCATAGCCCGGAGCGTTTGTGTTAATATTTTTCGAAATGATTTTCCGTTGCTTAGTGACTTTTCTTTTTTAATAAATTTAATTTTCGTGTTTTTTTTTTGGTTTTTGGATAATCTATTTGTTGTTTTTGTTTGTATGCTGTTTCGATGCGGGAAGTGCGTCGGCGTTTGTGTCAGCGTCATGGCAAATATTTTAATTAGCAAATAAAATGTTGAATATTTGTTGAATAAATACCATTGAGAAAATGTTGTCCGAAATCAGGCTGCGACAGCATTCGGTGGCATGCGGATTGAAGAGCAAATGTGTGCGAGTGACGGCCAGTTTCGCTGAATGCTTTCCATGTGTTGCAGATATTTTTGGTTATTTGTGGTTTGTGTGTTTGTACCGATCTGTGACACACGATGTCGGTCGTTGTCCACTTCGGTTACTTTACATTTCGCTAGAAGCGGATTGTCGAGGGCTCTGCGTGTGTCGGCGGTATTGGCGGACAGGCTACGTATGAGTAATCTTAATTGGGTCACTTTAACGCATAATTCACAAATAAATGCTCACAGAGTGCATATGTAGCGTTTCAAATTGAATTCGACTGAATTCCGTTCTAATTAATGTTCGACTTTTTTTTTATCTTCTTGCTTCTTTTCACAGTTTTGCTATTTTCGGTTGCTCATGGACGCAGACACACATTCATGGCAATGAAACAATTTTCGTCTTTTTTTTTCTTTTTTAATTAATATTTTCATCTTCACATCTATTTTTGCTTTTTTAATTCTCGAAAAAAAAAAAAAAAATAAACAACGAGAAGAAAAACATTTACGTCTATCCATAATTTTATTGCTGCGGATTTCAGCGCCAGAAGGCATTTGGTGGATTTGAATGCTTAGCAGCAAACGTCTATAGGCTGACCGCCTTGTGGTTCGAGTTGATCGCAAGCTTCATCTGCACTGATGCAGGATGCGGTGGGCTACTTGAGAGCTGAGTTGGGCGTCGTAACCCGATACGTATGTGCTGGAGAGGCACGTACCCGAAGCATGCTCCATGATAGTACTGACACATTCGAGCCTCATGCTGTTTCTTCCGAGAGGGACTGGCGTTAATGGTGCAAAGGCACGTACAGTGCCTCAAATAGTAATAATGGTGATCCAGTAGATTATTTTGTAATTGGCAGATCTTGAATTGGGATTTTTAATTTTCTGTGGGGTCAGAGTCGTTGAAGCTTTTCCAAGCACAGCAACATGCCACGTAATGTAGCACAGACCGCCCACTTGCTTATACTTATAAAACACCCATCAAATTTTCATATACACATTTTATGTTATATTTTTGCTCATTGAGACTGACAGCTATGAAGTCTACGTCGCAGCGGCGCATGCACGCAAAAAAGTCTTAGCAGAAAACTGAAATCGAAAACATTTAAGTAGAACAGTATATATAAAAAAATATATATACTATATATAAAATATTAAAAATATTAAATATATAATTTATGTATATATGTATGTGCATATGCGTAGGCACGTGTGGACAAATATGTACTTATATATTTATATCTATATTGTGCACTGAAGTATATATGTACGACATGTACTGGAATTGATATTCCTTCGTTTACGTGTCACTTGACTTCCATCGTGCACATCGTGCATGTTACTCACTTGCCGATAGCAGAAGACTGCATACGAGAAAAAGATCTATACATGCGAGATGACCTGAAGCAGATCGTGGACATTGACTCCATATATTTGTACCGAGAGAAACCATACCGATTGCAGCGTCATTATTTCAGACGCATACAAATACAAAAAATACAAAAAATACAAAATATAAACAAACAAAAATATAAATTAATAAGGGAAGAATACGGGGATACTGCAACGCGTATCGCGCTCTTCGCATTCTAGCCCCTGCAAAATCACTACCTTCAAGCGCCAAACGTTTCCGAGAAGAACGAGAGAACGTGGGAGAAACACTTTACGACGTAGTCATAGTCCAAGTTCGCATCCAAGTAAAAGCAAAATGTCAGGAACACAGCGATACAGAAACCCTGAAGGCAATCTGTGAAGCTCGGCGTATCCAATGTGATCAGCTCGAGTGGCTGCTCGGATTCTGGCCCCTGCTTAGGCTCTGGCAATTTGGGTGAAAAGCGTGCAACGCGATTACGTGTTCGATCGGCGATGTTTGCATATGGCCACAAATGCAAGATGCCGTTGTTCCGATTGATGTTTGCCAGAGGAAACATTTTCCTTAAAGCTTCGCGAAATTCGTCTTTGCTGTTCATTATTGTCTTAGTTACCCGACAATGGTGTATTGGGGCAGTCGCTCTACGCCTGGTGCGCGGCAGACGTAGGGGGACTTCATCCTCTGAAGAGGAATGGTTTTCCTCTGGTGCCTGCACCATTCCAGGGATTTCAAATACTATGTTGAATGCGTTCATTTTTATGGTTCCTAGTTTCTGGTTCTTCGGCTCTTGGTCCTTTTGTTACGTAACAATCTTTTGACATTGGCAATAGAACAACATTTTTGATTAATACCTATGACCTCCACGTTCTCTTGTAATTACTTACCAGTTTTGTGTTGGAGACCGAAAAATTGTTTGCGAAAATGTTGTCACTCGAATACGGGAAACTCTCCTTGTACCAGTTTCCACACTACTTTACAATTTCGCAGAAATAAAACTCGAAGAAATAACGCCACCGTACTTTATTATTGTTTTTTTTTTTTAGCACTAAAATCGCAAATGTAAGCAATTAAATAAAATTTTGATTTATTACGGAATTTATTGTTTTCCGGAGCTGGTTGTCTAACGACTGATTTTTTATTTATTTCGGTCGCCTATACATCAGCTCGTATGGAGTGCAAGCCTGCTGAGACTTGAAAATTTCTGCAAGCGTTTCAAATAATTTGACTGCTGAGTGTGTGTAATTCGACCGCCTGCTTTGTTATCGAAACTGTTTCCCTGGTCAATATTTGCTTGGCCGCCTGCATGCCTTCCCCTGTATCTACGCAAGCACATCTACATACCTACATATGTATACTTATACTTATGTGTATGTAAATGTGTGCGGGAGTGTGTCTGAAATCTTGTTTATTTTTTATTAAATTTGACAAAAGTGTAAAAATAAAAATCACCAATCAAACAGCGGACGTCAGACACAAAGTGAGAGTGAGATAGAGTGATGGCGGGGGCGGGGGCAAGTGAGAAGGAGCGATAATGTACAAACAGTGAACACACCAATGGAAAATCCGCTACACATTTTACGAGTGAGCTTCTAAATATTTACGTAAACTTTATTAATTGCCGAAAACTTTTCAACTCGTCCATTTGTTTATTAAGGCAATTAAATATCGTACAAGAGTGCGTACAACAACAATAACAACAACTTTAATTTATGCACTATGTGTACATGTGTACTTTGTGCCCACGGCCAGAAGTGGGGGCATTCGTGAGAATCCGTACGCGCACGTCAGACACGGACACAGACACGGACACCGCTGAGTCTATTATGCAATATGGAATCGGCTTGGATTGACTCTATTTACAATATGTGTGTAAGTGTATGTGTGGGTGTTGTGTACATGTGTAGATATGGACGAGTATTTGTTTCGCGTACATATTGCGAAGACTCCTGCACCGTTCTCCCCATGTCGTACAGAATTACGCGTTCCTGCGTAGAATTGTCATGCCCTTGTGTCTTATTTGCGTTTAGCTTTTCTCATATTATGTTGGTATTATTCATTCGAGTGTTCCAGATTGCTGTTTACTCGTTAATTTTCGGAGGTATGTAATTTGAAAATGATTTTGACGTTAATGATCTATTTAGCCAATAGTTATAATAATATAAAACAAAAGTACTTCAGCAGCTTCAAGCAGCACTTGGTCAGCGTGCCTCTGTCGTGTGGCACTGTGACTCAGTGTTCTTGAGCAACTCGTTGTGAAGCTGTATTTCTTGTTGCTCAACTGTTTGCGTTCAGACATACACTACAAGTCAAACCTTTCCTAGCTTCAAAATGCTTGGCAGTTAGGCAAGTCTACAATTGCCTTCGTCGTGCATTTGACTACTGGCAATTATATGACACAAATATAATTTAATGGTATCATTAACATACGGCAATAACGGGCAAAAATATTTAAATAAAAAAATAAAAAAAGAAGAGTAACACCAAAATTAAAAAAAAAGGAATTAAAAAGAAAAAAAATTTAAAAAAAAAACACTTTAACTACTTAATTATCGTAATTTTTATGATGAAACATTAAAACAGTCTCATGACTGAACACAACTAATGCGACAAAAGTCGGGGCAGGACTTTGGCGAATTCATACTCACATGCGCCTAAGTGTATGCAATGAACAAAAACGATGAAGCCGAGTGTAGCAACAGCAACAGCAGCAACAACAACCACAGTAATAATGGCGAAAACTGCAAAAACAATAACAAAAGCAAGTGAAATAAAATAAAGGAAAGTTGTATATCGTATATACGCGTATAACGCTCGTAAAAAAAGAATACAGCGAACCCAAAATCAAAAGGCAAACAAATGCGACGTCATACGACGACACAAATTCATTTATGTAATGACTTCAGCTAAAGCTCCTGTCCCTCCCTTTGCTTCAGCTCCTGCTGCTGCCACAGCTCTATGCCATTTTAGTCTATTGGTTGCCGCAGTGCAATGGGCGCACGGGTGACAGCCTTAGAAGTCGCTCGACCCGAAAAAGAGATTGAGTTTTACGCGTGTCATTATTTGCAGTCGAGTTAGAGACGTATTCGCTTAAAGCTTATGTAAGTGTTGTGCCGGTTTTAATGTGCACACAGTGTAATAGTAAAAAAAAAAAACACAAGCAAACAACAACACACATACGCACACATACCCACACACGCACACATACACACATTAATCTACATAATACACATAACACACATACAATAAAGCAAAAAAATAAAAGTGAAAGAAAAACAAATAAAAAAAACAAAAAAAAAAAAAAACAAAACAAAACACAAACATACAACAAGCAAGTACTGATGAGTAGGGATGAGGAAGAGGTGAAGAAGGAGAAGCCAAGCTATCGCAGCATATTCAAAACCGTATAAGCAAATCTTAGCGAGTGGAAAATGGCAAACACGCTTAGACGAAGACGACGATGCGCGAACGAAGAGGCACGACGCCGATGACGACGATTGACACAATTGTTGGCAATGTCAATGCCTTTTTCTTACATCACAAAATGCTGTAATCCACCGAGGGTGTACGCCAGAGAGTCAAGGCGCACAAAGCCAGAGAACGCACAGCGAAAGAACGAGAGCAAGTGCGAATATAAGGTCAATAGTAACATGTGTTACGCTCTTCATAAGAGAGCGTCCATGTCAAAGCGAGTGAGTGAGTCGGCTTCGGCTTCAGTTTCTTGTTTGCTTTCGCTTGTTACATGCGCAAGCGTTGAGTGTAACTTGAGCATGTGTCGTAAAAATCTCATATAGCATGGTTCTCAGTGTGCAATTGATATCTTTTTTGAGTTTGCTGCTCAACCGCTCTTTGAGCATTTGTATGTGGGGAGTGTATGAGTTGAGTGTGTGGAATTCTGTAGTGTTTTTGTTGTTTGTATTGTTGTTGTTTTTGGGTAACGTTTGAAAGACTGGCAGCATTTAAAAGAATATACGCTCGAAAGTATGCTGCGGCTTTTGTATGCTAAGCTGATTGTAAGGGATTTTGAACACCTTTTTATAAGAGGTTTTGTTTCGGTGTGTTCCGCATTGTGCATGATTTGAAGCCATTGTTTTGCAGGCATTATTAATGAAATTATTCTTTTGTTCTTTTGCAGGTAAGCACTTGTCCTTCTATACGTATACAGATGAAACGCATGTGAGTTTACATTTTTAAAATGATATGACAACGTTTGCGGGTCTAAATTGAAATTTCGCAAAGCACGCATTAACTGCATCAATGCATTTTGTAATGTAACCAGTTTTGTTGTTGGGATAGGAACTTCATGTTGATCAAATCGAAAAAAAAATAAATGTTTTACCTACAACTAGGCTTGAACTCCGTTGATACTGTAGACATTTATATTCTCTACTCTGTGAGCTACATCATGTATTGAAGAAATTTGGCATTTAATGTATTATGTTGAATAATACAAAACGTATTTTAGTAGAAAGGCCAGCTGAGTTAATTTACAAACAGCCCTCGTGTGCTTAATTATCGATGCAATGTGTAGATCGGTGTTCACATGAGTTATCAGTTGCCGCGCAACTATGCAAGTGACATGTGCATTGAAATGAAAACAACGTTAGTTGTATTTAATTAGAATTCATTTGGAAAAAAAAAGAAACTAAACAAAACAAAACCAAATGGTAAAGAGGATACATATGTGAACATGGACAGCGAATAGCTGGCGGCGTTGATGCAGGACATGGAACATGCGTTGAAAGTATGTACGTGCAAGTATCGTACAAGCAACATGCATGTGTCGTTCTGTGGCGTACATTCTGGCGGCGCACTTGTATTATTGTTAAATGTAATGCCTGCCTGCCTGAGTCATGCAGCCATTCAGCATTGCAGGCATTCGGCATTAGAGACAGGCAGTCAGGCAGTCAGGCAGCAAGCGAATCATTACACGAATGAAACCAAATGAAATATGGCAAACAAACACAAATGCTGTATAATTTGCCACAATCACACACAGCTAACCGCATGCCCATGTATCGCACAATCAAGCAAGCGAACAAGCGAACAAATGAACAAACGAACAAACAAACAAACGAACGAACGAACAAACAAATAAACAAACGAATGCACGAACGAGCGAGCGAGCCCACGAACGAATGAACGAACGAGTGAAGGAACGGACCAAGGTGCGAACGAAGAAAGGAATGAAGGAAGAATCGGAGGAACAGATGTAAAGTTATCCGTTACCCTTTACCCGTACGTGCGCCCGTAGACATGGCATGCGATGCCATTGTACGGACGTTTACACGTCTGACTGAGCTCTTGTTGCTGCCATTTTGCTTGAAGCTGTGCCAGTGCACCCCTGCGCCTCTGCGGCTCAGTGTCCTTGCATCCCTGTGACGCTATGTGCGGCTGTTTTCACTTAGGTTCTTGTTTTCGCTTTTTTGTTGTTTTTGTCCCTTTATTTTTGTTTTTTTTTTTTTTTTTTTTTTTTTGGTATTGTATTTTATTATTCATTGTTTATTTCCGCATCCGCAAAGCAAAGTTGAAGCGTGTTATCAACTGGCACCGAATAGTGAACTGCTTGCTTGCCGTAGAGAGGGGAATAAGAAATGAATGTCGAAGAAGCGAATAATGAAAAGAAAGCAAATGAAACAAAGCAAATATCATATAAATGAGCATACACACATACACAGATGCAAATACAAGCACATATACACATATAAGTATGTGCATGTGTGTGCAGCTTATAGACAGAAGTATATTCATTTGGATGTGTGTGTGTGTGTGTGTGTGTGTGTGTGTGTGTGTGTGTGTGTGTGTGTGTGTGTGTGTGTGTGTGTGTGTGTGTGTGTGTGTGTGTGTGTGTGTGTGTGTGTGTGTGTGTGTGTGTGTGATGATGTGGGCATGTAATCAGCATCGAGGCAGTAAAACAAGCCGCCATCACTCATACGCACTGTCTGACGTTTTTATTATGAAGAGCAGCGGAAACGGATGCGGAAACGCAAAACACGAACAAGCAGAAAAGGACGACGACCAACTGCAGATAGCAGTCGTCGAGCATGGCAAAACAAATGATTTACACACACGCCTAAGTGCTGCGCATTTTCCGCAAATAAGCAAAGTATCCGCAAAATTATTGCAATCGCATTCGCATATGCGCCAGAGCAAAGTGCATTGTAAATATGCCAAATAAATAAATTAATTTATCCAAAAATAAAAACAAGAAAAAAAAAACCAACAAAGAGATGTCAAAAATCAAATAATAAAACATAATTGTAATGGCACTAATGATAACGGTGATGACAACATTTGATGTAATTTCATTGCTGCTGTTGCATTTTCTGCCATTGTTGTTGCTACAATTGGTCTTGTTGTTGTTGCTGTAATAATATGGCAACGCACTGCACTTCGAGTATTTGCTTAGCATTTGCAAATGGAAATTAACATTGCATACTTTAGCGCGCTCCATACGTTGCGTCCTTTATGCGGCACACGCACTTGCATATGCGAAATTGTTGTTGTTGTTGTTGTCCGTTATATCATTGCCATACAGTTGACTCATACTCGCACGTATGCACACGACAGCGAGGACTGTCAGAACTGTCAGGACTGCCAGGACAGCCATGACTCTTGCACGCAGGCGTCTAGCACACGTGTGTGCTCTTGCATGTCGATTCGCGTCATGTCGTGTCGTGTCGTCTGGCGTCGTGTTGTTTGTGGCTTACATGTTTACTGCTTTTATTTTTATATCACCTTTTGAATCAACAGTTTGATGCCAAGCTTTAGGCCATACATCGTCCTGCGGGCATTTAATAATCGTTCTGCCACATTTTGACACTTACACAGAATTAAATCAATCCATTACATTTAATGCCCTTTGACAGATAGGCTAGTTCCCATCGAAAGTTGTAACTGTGTATTATTACTCACACACTCCTACACACACACATCTTCGCATACATGCTCCGTGCAGTCATATCGTTCTTAAGTGCCATTTCCGTGTCTGTCTGTCTGCCACTCTGGCAATCCGTATGTCCGCCTATTGTCTGCCACTTCATGCGCTCTATGTATTTGTTGTTGAGCATTTTGTCATTAAGCCTTTTCGGAATACGCGACGTTCGTTCGATTCAATTCGATTCTATACAATTTTATTTATGTCCATATGTATGTATGTGTCATGTATGAAGATGTTGAACACAATGATATTTTAACGAAATGCGATTTTATTAATGAGTCGCATGTTGCGAGACCCTGCTGATCCTTGCCGGTCGTCATCGCCAGTCATCGTTAGCAGTTGGCATATTTGCATTGTGGCTTAGACTCTGATAAAGAAGAGCACAGCTGCGCCACTCGACTGGGATTGCATTTGCTGAGTCTTTGTCTGTGCATTGGCTTATTTGTTCAATTACATTTCCTTTGGGCTTAAATTGGAAAATCCGAATTATTTTCACACGTACACAGGCCTTCGCCAGCAATATTTTTAAGTTGGCATTCATCGGTGTAAAAACTTTCGTGCATTGCATCGAAAATATTTGTCAACACGAGTTCAAAACGGCTGAGCATTGGGCGAGCATCGATGGATGACACGGATGACCAGCCTCGGCCTCGCCCGTTTCAAGAGCTTTTGTGTGCCCCCATACAATTTCAAAGAACTCTTTTCGGATTGACTTTTATTTTACTTGAACCACAGTGCCAAGGAGATCTCAGCCGTACACTGATCTGTATTGAATTATGACTATGACTATGGCTATGAGGGGTCTGCTCGCCTGACAGATACTACAAATACTCACACAAAGGCACGCACGCACGCATGCACACACATA
>JBAMBQ010003108.1:0-18580 GCA_037044495.1 Stegana nigrithorax | reverse complement strand
TCTGTATTGTTGTTTGTGTTGACTTTTGTTTTTTATTGTTGTTGGTTTGAAATTGTTTGTTTGGAGACTGATTGTCGCGGCATTGTTTTTGGATTTTATATTATGATTAGGATTATTTTGGGTAGGTGTTGCTGTTTGTGTTACTGATGACGTGGTTGAAATTATTAATGGATATTTTACTGTTGTTGTTGTAGATGTTGATGTTGAATTCGGTGTGGTTACCGAGTAAGTTATTTGTGCTGATGACTCAGATGATGAGAAAGGTACTGTTTGGGTATTAATTGTGGTTGTTGTTGCCGTTAGTGAAGCTATAAGGTGCAGTTGTTGAGTAAACTGATGCTATTGTAAAAGCAGCTGATGCAACTGCAGTTGTGGATGTGCTTTGGGTTGTTAGCATTGTAAACGATATTGTTGTCGTCCTTGGATTTGGTGTTTTTGGAGTTGTGCATTGTGTGCTCCAGGTTAACGAATTTGTTGCGGAAGGGCATGTTAGTGAAGGTGAGCAAGAACGCGCTCTTACTTCGTTTGCAGAGAGGGATGAGCGTATGGTAAAGTAGCCAATGTTGTTGATATTGGACAGCCTTCGCTCGTTCTGAGCGCTAGGCATTGTTGTTTTTATTACACTTTACTATTTGATTATTTAAATACTTCTGTATTTAAATGTATGAACTTTTGTTTGAATGCAATATAAAAGAGTCACTGTCTCATATGTTTGCAGGTTTGTTAGTGGTATATATATTTTAAATCACAGGACGAATATTGAGAACGTCTGATCGCGGTCACAGTTGAAAGTGAACTGGCGTCGTTAATCTTCGTCAGTGCGCAAATCATTCTGGTTGCTAGGTGGCTTTCTAGGAGCAGACTCTTAAAATGCTTTTTCAATGCTTGTGGATCGGCTTTTATCATTTTATTGATTGTTTGCCCTCTTAACTTTCTAGCCATTGCCCAAAACGTTTTGCTGTCCTTGATGGTACCTATCTCCTCTTTCATCCTTTTATAATACTGTGGTTGTTTTTGCTTGCATTGGTTTTTATAATGCCGGTTCCTTGTTTGATAGGTTTGTCTATTTTCTACCTTGTCATCCTGTCTCAATTTCTTTAATGCATCATAGGACCTCTGACGCATATTTGCATCAAACCAGGGTTGTTTTCCATCAGTTCGTGGCTCTCTACACTGTTCCTATCTAGAAACTCATCCATCTTCCTCTTATACCTCGGGGCTTGCCTGACGTCCAATCTTAGCTTGGCGAGTAGTTGCCTATCGCCGTTCGATGAATGTACTGTCATCTTGAAGTTAGCCGTGACCACAAGTGGCATGTGGTCAGAGTAGATTTCTGACTCAATCGTCCCTTGGTATGTTTGCTATCGTAGTTAGTACTGCATCGTCGGTCGTGGCCTGATTCGGGCTAATTCGCGCGTTCAAATCGCCTATTACCATTACATTTTCCGGGGCTTTCTCCAACATACTGTCTTAGAGGTCTACGAAGTAATTTTCCCAATTGCTACAGTTGAGGTAAGTTGGAAAAATACAGAGCGTTTCTTGTTCCCAGTACAGCTCAATTGTCACCGCTGTCTTTCCTTTGGCTAAGATCCACTTGAGTGAGCGGCGTAAGTTTTTACTCACTCCATATAGCTGTCCTCCATTTGCACCCACTCTCGTTGACTTCCTGACTGCTGGAATCCAGTGTAAATCGTGTTTGTTGAAGAACTTTTTATAGTAATGCCTATTCTATTTTCTTCCACAAAAGTCTCGGCTAGCATAAATACAGTCAAACTTCCCTAAATCGAATCACCATTATCCAAAGAAAAAGTTCGACTTATGGAGACTTCGACTTACAGAATTTTTTTTAAAGTTTGTTAAAAGAAACTGTAATTATGTATATGTACCTATACATACTTATATTTATTTTAAAATACGAATGCATATGTACATATGTATATTAATTCATTTCAAATCATATAAGTAGGTACTGTTCACAAGTTACAGAGTACTAAAAAAATCAAAAATTAGTGACGGAAAATTTACTTCGTTATTTTCAACAAAACGAGATTCAAATTTGTTCAGAGCCTTATAACGATCATCAGTGTTTTCAATGTTTTAAAAGCGTCTTCTATATTATTCTTGGAGGGTTGATGAATGATTTCCTTCACCGAACCCTCTTCATCACTATTCATTTCACTTAAAATCAAAAATGTCTTCATCTGTAAGAAACTGTGATTTATTGTTTACTAGTTGATCCGGCAGACGTTGTACTGCCCTTTTTTCAACATATTGATGCAATCCAAAATATCGCTTCATTTTGATTACAATACATAGCGGACCCGGCAGATGTTATACTGCCCAATTTTATAATGTATGCTATTTCCCCGGTGTCCTCTGCAAATATACCAAATTTCATAAAATATAACGCATTTTTATTGTCTTTTTATGTATAGGCGTGTCACCGCCCACTTTTATTATGCACCTTATTTTTCCCGGTGTTCTTTACATATACACCAAATTTCATTCACCTACCTTAAATACTTTAAGAGATACAATGATTTTAGTTTTTCGCTTATATGGAGGGGGGCGGTCGAGGGGGAGGTAGCTTAAAATTACTGTGCCAGAAACCTTCCCAAGTAAACTTAATAACTTCCCAAAGTTTCATCCCGATCGTAAAGTAGTTATGAATTTATCATGATTTTAGACGTTTCAATTGTCTAGCTATTTCATTTTTCACGCTTTTTATGAAATATTAGCTCTTCTTCTTCATTCTTACAGGCATTTAATTTCTCAAAGCTGCTTCTTAGCACTTTGACTGTGTGAATGAAAAATTTCAAAGCCAATTAGAATATTTTGCGCTAATCATGCATTATTTGTGAAAATAACTGTGAAAAATATATTTATTAAAATATGATGGGGTTATATAGTTCATACGGAATTCAAATTTGCAATGCATTCAATTGAACTGGCGATCAATCGAAACACCAGTTCGTTCAGATTGTAGTGGAGTTCGCAAAATATTAAATGAAGACAATTTAAGCCGGTTATGCCAAATATGAATATTTGGTGGACTATTTATTTCGATCTTTGACAGGTGTCTGCATTTAATAAATTGAGCAACATGAATGGATGAATATGGAAATGTAACAGTTTTAACATAATTTGTATTAATTTATAATTGAATAATAATTATTAATTTATAATTAAAAAATATAGTACTATAATAGAAAAATGTGCAATTCTTAGAAATTAACTACATATTATTTAATGCAAAACTGCGCATAAAAAATGTCTTTGATATTTAACCATTAATTCATCACAGTAGATTCTCACAAATTAGAATTCTCAGAAATTTGAATTTCTTAGAAATTAGAATTGAAGTTTGTAAAACATTAACGACTCTAAAATTAGAATTTAAAATTTTAATTTCTGAGGTCATGTCATGTAATTCCAGTAAATCCTTATGTTTTGTTGCATATAGTTAAAAAAACTAGAAAGGCAGGGCTATAGTCGGGCGTAACCAACTATAGGAAGCCCTGTACCCAATCCAAAACTGAATATATTTTTTTGTTGCTTTAATATTTCTTCGCCAAAAAATGGCTTTTACTAAAAAAAAAAATTTTTTTTTTCTTGAGAGATCCTTACGTAGTGAATACAAAATATTAAAGCAACAAAAAAATATATTCAATTTTGGATTGGGGACAGGGTTTTCTATAGTCGGTTACGCCCGACTATAGCCCTGCCTTTCTAGTTATAAAATAAAATTAAGCAAAAGAAGAAATCTATTGTATTTTTCTATATTTATTTTCTATATTTATTCGAATAAAAAGAGATCCAGAAACTAGAATATTTCAGAGATTAGAATTACCTCAATTTGTGATAATCTACTGTACTTATTAAATATCGAAAATCTACCCTAAAAAAGACAAATTTCACAATAGGCATAAGTGCGAGCAGCATATGTATAGGCAGAAACGGAAACAATATCATTTCAAATCTCGTCAAAACCGCATACGCAAAAAAATAAAAACCGAAATCAAAAAAGTGCATAGTTTTTCCCATCGGGGTAAAAACATAAAATCATTTAATATTGTCATAGATAACACCAAATTAAAATCATAATAAGTAATTAAAACAGTATAGCTTTTTTCATTTGGGGTTAAGAACATCAGATCATTTTGTCTAAAACATATAGTAGTAGTAGTTCTTTATTTATTTCAATTTCTTTTGTTTTCTTTCATAAAATTTCATTCTTAAGAACTATGAGTATACCGGTGGCATGTCTGTCTGACGTCCGCCACCATCCTTGCCCTGTTCCTCACAGGATACTACGTCGTTCGGTGGTAGAGACAGTCTTACCTTAACATTTGTACATTCTTAATCTAGTGTATTATAATTATTCTTTAGTACCCTGGCCATTTTGTATGATCAGGAATTCAAAATCTACGCTTATTATTTTCATTTTGTAATTCATAGCATCACTGAGGTAACTCGCTAGATGTCGCCAATTTCTCCCAATGAGTGTGTGCAAGTATTCTTCCATCGTCATATACGGCTTTTGCCAGTACAGCCGCTTATATTCGCTTTAGGTCGGACATTCTGCTAGGAAATGGAAAGAATTTTCCCTAACGCCCATATTGCAAACAGTGTAATTATCACAATTTCTTCTTTTATATCGCGTATAGATCAGGTCCAACAGTTCCACTCTTGCTTTAAAGGTATTCGCTATATCTTGTATGCTCAAATTGTTAGTCAAATAGTTGTTATCATCTAGCTGGCAGCTTAATTCTCGGTAATAATTCCTAGTGGTACTATTTCTCACTTGTATTAGATGCTTGACTTTTCTATCTTGTTCTCCCTTCAGGAACTCATACATCTTCCTCTTATACTTCGGGGCTTGTCTGACGTCTAATCTTAGCTTTGGGAGTAGCTGCCTTTCGCCGTTGGGTGACTGTACTGCCATCCTAAAGTTAGTTGTGACCACAAGTGGCATGTGGTCAGACTCAATCGTCATGACATCAGTTATCTC
Source organism: Stegana nigrithorax (assembly GCA_037044495.1). Taxonomy (NCBI): domain Eukaryota; kingdom Metazoa; phylum Arthropoda; class Insecta; order Diptera; family Drosophilidae; genus Stegana; species Stegana nigrithorax. The sequence continues at coordinate 13,569 of JBAMBQ010003108.1, read as the reverse complement.
GATCCATTTTCCTCTGCTCGCGCAGTAGTCGATAGCGGAGCATTCTTGCCCCTTCACAAATGTATAGTTTCCATAATTTTGTCCCCTCGTTCTGCCATTGAGTACCCTGAGGTTGAGTGTTTCGCACATTTCTATCAATTTCTTTCCATTTGCGTCCATCACCTCGTCTTTGGATTCTCTTGGTATGTTAAAATTACTTATATAAAAATCTGCGTTGCTTTGTTGACTATTGCTATTGGTTTTTCTGTAATGTGTTTTTTGATTAGTTTTCTGGGGTAATTTTTGCTATTAGTGTATCTAGAGATACATCCACCAGTTTTATCCTGTCATCTCGGGCCAAGATTTTGTGAGCTTTACTGCGCCCCATTACTTCTTTCTTCAGTTGGAGCATCGCTTTTTTTCGTATTTTCCCTTTTGCCGATAGGTTCCTTTCAACCGCGATATCTGTTCCCGCTAGGCATCTCTTGCTTTTTAGAACCGTATGGACCATATTGTCGTCTTTTAGATCTGCTACAAGTGTCATCTTCCATTGATCCCCGTAGAGCCTGCGAGCTGATTCAATTTCGATGTGCACTTCTCTATTTTCAATTTGTTTTTGCAGAGGCTCCGTACTGCTTTAGCTGGAGAATTAGGCACTTCCAGTCCCTTAAATATTAGGCTTTTCCTTTTCTGTTGAATTTCTATCATCGTTATGTTGGCCGCTATTTTCTTATTTTCCTGTTATAGTGCCGCAATTCTCTGCCTCAACTCTACATTTTCTGTTTTTAGTTCCGCCATATTGTTGTTTAGGTGATCCATATGTGTCGTTATCTGCTCTATATCATCCTTCGTGGCCAAATTCTTTATTTTGTCATCCATCGTTGTCGTCATAGTGCTCTGCATCAACCTCATCAACTCAATTACTGAAAGTGCATTTAACCTCCTTTTCGCCGTCTCCGTATCTATGTTCTGCGTCTTCTTCGGCGGGGGTGAACGAGCAACGTTCGGCATATTTATATTTATTATTATTATTATTATATTTTTAAGAAAGTTAACAGGCTCAGGCGTTGATGTAGCTTTTAGGGGTTATGATAAATAAATTATTAGCGCCGCCTATGTATGTTGTGCAACCGTGACAGATATGTTGGGTCTATGCGAGTAGTGCAATGTGCACTTACTCTTTCTTCCTGTTGTGTGCCCAGATCAGCTAAGTCCCCTCGCCCACGGGATTTTCAGCTGCTTAACTATAAATTATTTCTCATAAAAAAAAAAAAGAAGATATATAAATATTCATTTATTTTCCTTCTTCTTTGATAGTGTAGTGCTTAAAAGTGTAAAGAAAATTTCAGGCTGAAATTTGAACATTAATGTGTTATAATTTTTGGCCGTTTTCACAAATGATTATTTTTTTTTAAAACAATCCATATTCAAAGAATTTTTATATAAAGTTGATTGTTTTAATTTGATAAAATATTTTTAATTTAAAATAAAAATTAAATTTTTAACAGATATTTGAAATACGGAACATAATAAAGCATAATTACATAAAATGAAAAACCAAAATTCATAAATTTCCTAATTTAAGCACTAACTACCCAGCAACAATGGTAACGATTAGCTGCTTAGTGTCAAAAATGTTACCTACAAAAACAAATTAGAAGAAATTATCAAATTTCAACTGATGCCTGGTTCAAATTTTAATTACATTATACAGCTAATATAACTAATATAGCCGTTTCCTTGATATTCCATCCAAAAAGCATTACCACAAATCACAGAAATCGGACCACTCTCATTATCGTTAGGTAGCATCAGAGAATATATATACTATATATATATAGCGCTCCCATATTGTATGCATGACGTCATAGAAAAATTGCTTTTTATTTTGTCTGATTTGCGAAATTTTTACTATTTACGTTTACGTTACGTTACATTTGTTATTAAACACAATTTTTGTTTTATTTAATTTAACTAATTTTATTGTCACCACAAATTGCCGGCAGCTGCTGGCAGTTGGCTTGCCTGTGTGTCGCATTTAAGCATTTTCAACCGCAATTAAAAAAAATGTTATAAACGGATATATACTAATAAATGAATAAATTAAAAAAAGAACATTATTAAAAAAATAAAAAATAAAAAAAAAAATTCTTTCCGACAGTAGTTTTCGAACCAACGAACAGGCAGTATGTAGAAATAAAAAAAACTTTCGCCGTCGCAACACTGGATGCTTAGAAAATGCTATTATTATTTTTTGATAATTTCGCGTGAAAATTTTTGCTTAAAATTTCGGCTGAAAATACTGAGGCAAAACTGATTTCAGCCAATAGTCCAGCTTATAGACATTATTAAATGTCAAAGAAAATAATTGATAATTACTTTTCATTTGAATTTGAATTGTTTTATAAATTTTTATTATTTTCACCACTAGTCATGAAGGGTTCCTTTTATTTTAAGATTTGTAGTTTTGTTTCTGTTTTTTTTTCATTTTTAATATAATAATATGTATTGAGTACAATATTTAATGAATAAAAATATCACATAGTGTGAAAAAAATATAGTTTACTTTCGTAATTTTGACTCAATCATAATTGTATTGGTCAGTCGATACATCTATACTAATTATATAATATTAAAGACGAAAATTTTGTCACGCTTTCAAACAAAATATACTGACCCGATTTTAATAAATTTTTTTTTTTTAAAATCACAATTATTATTTCCAACTGAGTGGCATACTTACTTTTTCAATTTTTTTTAATTAAATAAGTTTTTTTTAGTATTAAGTTATTACAAATACAATAAATCAATCAACATAAAAATGTTCGTACGTTTATTGCTTATATTTTGTTGTACGACGAATTTGTTCGCTTGCCGAACGAAAAGTCGAAAGAATAGCCGAACTATGCTCACAGAGCAGCGTTTCGTCACTGCTTATAAATATTATGTTTGTTTTTTTTTTGTGGTAGTATAATTTAAATTGTTTTATCAGATTCTAATTAAGATATTTGAAGGAATTACTAATTGGACAAAGGAAAAGCATGTGCTCTCTTTTTTCTCATGCTTTTAACGGGTTTGACAAACGAAAATGGTTGCACAAACTGGACAGAAAAAAAAGCGAAGCGAAGCGCGCCGGGATTGCTAGTTGTATATAAATATTTAAGCTTTTTATAAATCGGTTTACACATTGAATTTACTTTTGTAAATAATTTTTTTAACAATTCTTTGCAGTAGACTTATGTGAACTTTGAACTACGCTTCAAATAGATTTTGAAAAACTGTATCAAATTTGCGCTTGAGGAGTAATATTACGAGTGAACTAGTTCTTATATCCGAACGGTTACTGTATATGCTTCATTATTTGAATGTTTAATCTGCTCAAACATCAGCTGAAAACAAACAGTTTGTTTGCCCACTCTTTTAAATTTAAAAAACTAAGAAAATAATTATGTTTTTAATTTTTTCACAAAAAATTTTTATTTTAATTTAGATCGCGGAGAAATTATTTAAGGACTGATTAGTTACTTTACATATGATCTTTTTTATGCACATAATTGCACGGCGACGATGCAAGCAAAAAGAAATAGTGTGAAAGAAAACGAAAAATAGATAACAGAGAGTGCTTACGAGAAATATATACTATGTTAGGATCGTTGCGCATAATAAGAGTGATTTTTTGCCGCGCAGGGCAAGAAAAGAGAGTTAACAATTTGTAACGTAATTGCCGCGCAGGGCATAGTAAAGAAACAGAAAAAATAAATAAAAATAAGAGAGAATTAGGACCGCTGCTGCCCCGAACACAAGTAATATAAAATATTCGATTAGATAAGTCTGTTGAAGTCAGTAAGAAAGGCAATTTTCAAATACTAGCAACAATTGAATAGTGACTAGTTCAGCTTTAAAGATTGATAATTATATAGTCTATAGATAAATACATATTTTTTTTGTTAAAGAAGTCGGTAATAATATAGCATTAAATTCTGTTTAATAATGAGCAAAATGCATCGAATTGTCAACATCCTCAATACACTATCTCTATGGATGAGTGTGCATAATATAGGTAGATTCTGGCTAAAATAATTTTAATTTTAATAAAAATATTAGATTTTTAGTTATGGCAGAGTTCCACAACAATTACTACACTGCGGGAGTGGTTGAATTTCGTCCGCGCACTTCTGGAGCCAACTCAATTGACATTTTAAAAGAACACGTAGCATCCTATGAACAAATAATTAGATCAGTTGAAGCAAATAAAACCGACATAATTGTTTTCCCAGAAGGTACATTGAATAGTGAACTGCAAGCAACTGCAATTCCAATGCCAATGTCAGGAATTAACTTGTGTACAGATAACACTGGAGATTTATACGAAACATTTTTAAAGCAAATATCGTGTGCAGCTCGAGATAATAAAAAATATGTAGTTGTAAACTTGAATGAGCGCGAAAAATGTTTAGAATCAAAAACCGGGCATATAGAAGATCAATCGTGTGCCGTAAACGGTTGGAATCTTTTCAATACAAATGTTGTGTTTGATCGCAAGGGTGACATTGTTTCTCGTTATCGAAAGTGGCACACATATTTAGAATTTAACAAAAACAGAACAAAAATTCCAGAATATGGGGTATTTGACACAGATTTTGGAATACGATTTGGACATTTTATTTGCTTTGATATATTATTTTTCTCACCAGCACAAGAGCTAGTAACAAAATATGGAATTCGCAACATAATTTTTACAAGTATGTTTTACTCTGAGCTGCCATTTTTAACAGGTAAATATTAATTATTGAAATATCAATTTTCCAGAGTGTATATTAATTTCTAAACTTTTAAGCTAATCAACTTCAACAATCTTGGGCATGGGGAAACAATGTTAATTTACTTGCAGCAGGCGCTAGTTTACCGGAAATTGGTGCTACAGGTAGTGGAATTTATTCGGGGGCAAATGGCGCTCTGGTTCGAAAAATAGTTCGTACAGAACAGGGTGTACGAGAGCTGTTAGTCGCTCGTGTCAAAAAAGAAAGAACGATTCCCCACTCAGCAGGAAATTTGGACAAAAAGCCTTATTTAAACGCACGCCAAAAGCATCAAAATGGAATAAGATTGTTAAAGGACCCTTATTTGTCTAATTTCACTTCTGAGTTGATTCTTTTTACAACTCATTCTCATCATTACGTTAAAAAAATTTGTCATATGAAGCATTGCTGTATATTTAATATTTATGCTGATTCGTTTGCAAATAAGTCTACCCTGAACCATTATTTTTATCGTGTTGGAGTTTTCAGCGGTCGTCGGAGTTATGAACAGTCGGAGTTCAGCGATATTCGCATTTGTGCTTTATACGCCTGCATTGACAAGAATGTTTCCAGCTGTGGGGAAATCAAAAAAAGCAATACAATATCGTCAAATTTCATTTTTAAAAATATCGATATATGGGGTTCGTTTAAGCGACATGGCAATATGCTTATCATGCCGAATACTTTGAATTTCAAACTACATTCACTTAATAGGAAAGAGATTGATTGGACTAAAAGCAACCATCGGTAAACTCTTAATATTATTCAAATTATAAACTAGCAGTAATATCAATATTTATTTAGTGATGCTACGAAGGTACGGATTAAACTTCTTGTTCAAAGATCTGATCTCCTGACATTTGGAATCTATGCGAACTACTTTGATGGATTTAATGATTAAAATTCTAGCATTCTAAGACTGTTCACTAAGTTTGATTACAAAAAACTTCGGCTAGATTTTCTAAATTAAAAGAAAGATCTATGGAATGTTACGTCGTTTTATTTATTTTTACATGAATAAAAAATATGGACAATTATGTAAAACATATAAGGCTTACTTTAAAGAACTCTAGACTATTAGACAACATTATCCGTGATTTCCATTTGCTTTGTAACTCATATTATTCAATATTTCTCTGATTGGTCTGCGTACACGCCTAAATTTATTTCTAAATCATTCAGGTTGTACTTGATTTTTTCAGAAAAACCTTTCAGGCAGGGCTTTTTAAGCGGGCGTAACCGACTATAGAAAACCCTTTACCTAATCCAAAACTGAATATATTTTTTTTAGTTGCTTTAATATTTTGTATTCATTATGTAAGGATATCTCAAGAAAAATAAATTGTTCTTTTGTAAGTCACTTTTCGGTCGATTGTTCCTATGGCAGCTATATGTTATAGGTCGAATATCGAAAAAAAATAAACTCGTTATGCCTATGGATTAAGGGAGTCTTCGTGCAAAATTTGGTGATTGTAGGTCTAACCATTTTCGAGATCCGTGCGTTCATACGGACAAACAGACAGACGAACAGAAAGACAGGCGGACATGGCTAGATCGACTCGTTTTTCGATGCTGATCAAGAATATATATACTTTGTGGGGTCTGACACGCCTCCTTCTGCCTGTTACATACATTTGCACAACTTTAATATATCCTTTACCATTTTTTTGTACAGGGTATAAAAACATTTAAATTTTGAAGAAATTAAAGGCTTTTTTGCTTATCGGTGCATGAATCATACGGATTCCGCAGCGTGGCTGCTTATATGAACTGGATTGAGCAATTGGATAGAAGTTTATAATCGGCCTGTTGTTCAATCCATCGATTTGAATGCTATTAGATACGGGGGATCATTATCATGAAAATCAATATAGGATGTCACAAAATCAAGAACGTACTATTTGAAGCCGAAAAATTGGGGTATAATTAATAATTTAATAAACTTTATGTAAAAGAGGTGTTCGTGTGTCATCCAAAATAGAGTTCTCAACTAATTAATTATTTGAAAAGTTAAATTTTCCATAAAAAAGTGTGCTTTAGGTTTGCAATTTCTTTTTTATTTTTTGATATTTGAAATATTCATTCAAATGAACCTTTTGTTTTGCAATAAAATGAATTTAAGTTTTTAAAAATTTGTTTGTGATACGCATTAATTACCACTAGATGGTAATTAGAAGAAAAAAACATATATGGTTTCCCCACCTTGTTTATTTACTTTTTCATCTTAAGAATAATTTGATACCAAACCAATAATTTCTTTAAGTTCATACTCTATTATTCACAAAAAGTAACCATCCATGAAGTTTTTTTGAATTAAAAATGTTAAAAATACTTGCTTTTGAAATTAATATAAGATTTACAATTTTCACCTTGAGCAAAATTTTGCAAATAGAAAAAAATATTTGAATTTATAAGAAGCTTTAGCTAATTATAAAACAACCATATTTTTTACAATAAAACGATTGTAGCTGGATACTTACAAATTCAGGCACTTCTTGTACTTAAAATATTAACAAAAATTAAGAAGAAAGTAGTTTGCAGAAACTTTTTTTTTTGCTTGTTTTCAATACTTGTGCATACTATTACAAAATGTTACTTAGACTTTCTTGTATTTGTTTTTTTAAATTTTCTTTGACTGTTTGCATCTATGTAAATACAACAATATATATTTATGTAAGTTTTTCATGGATAGTGCTAACATTTAGATTGAATTCGTTAAATTAGGTGTATAAAGTTACTATCTGCTGTCAGTTGATTCTGATACTATTTTTAGTTCTGGATTGCTGTTATTTTTCGCTTTAGGCTCTGCTGACTCTGTTTTTGATTTCGATGTAATGGGAACAGCCTCGACTCCGGTTGCTAAAGATTCGTTTTGTGGCGTATCCAGATTTTCATTGAAAGCCGAAGCTAATTCACCATTAAACTGCAACAGACATCCCAAAGCACCGAAGTATCCTTCATGTTCCAGAAAAAGGCCCTTTAATGTGCCATTCGACCAAAATTCCATCGCATAAGCGAGTAATTTCATTGAAATGGGATTAACGCGAAGAAAATTGCCAACAAATACCACCTTTAATGGATGTAGAATTAATATTTAACTTTTCAAATCTTCGAATTAAATCTCACCTTATCAATTTTTTCATTGAGTGCACACATGCGAGCAATCGAACCGATGTTATTTGTAATAGTGACAAGAGTGGCATTCGCTAGGTCTTCGCGCGTAACCGAGGTACGTTTGTCATTAATATGCATTTGACCAAAACTTGATGCTACCAAATCGCCTGGCAAACCAAATCGATTATAGTCGCCACCATAAATGTCTTTCACTAATTTGTCGACTTTTCTATTGTCGCCCTTAGTAGCCAGCTGTATGGCTTCTTCGAAAGATGTACATCCAGTAAGTAAACAGCACAGCCCAAGGAATGTACCACCACCCAAACTGGATTAACGTAAAATTTTGTTAAATTAATTGTATGATACTAATTAAATGTTGGGTTACCTTGTCCCTGAAATTCTTTTATAGTTATCGGGACCATAAACAGCTAGTATGGAAACACCAGAGCCGACATTTACCAAAATAAATGGGAATGGTTGTGAGAAATCAAAAGCGCGTTTTTCACTTTTTCTGTTGATAAAAAAAATTAGTAAACTTTTTATGGTATTTTTATTTTTACTTAGACTTGCAATATATCACGAGCATTCTCGTAGAAATAACATTCTGTACGGTTGTGCACGTCAGCAAAAAGGATTCCTTTGATTAAAGTGTCGAGCTCGTCAAACTTTGCTAACTTCATGTTGACTTGGTCTCGAAAATCGTGTTCAAATTTGAATGCACCACCGCCTGTTGCACAAACTGTAGTCACAAGTTCAGCCATACCTTTCTGTTTCGCCAGGAATAAAAAGTTGCCCATATCAGTCGTTTGGAATCGAATAAAATGCAGTGATCCCCGACGTTTGCGTATTTCCACATTGTCCATCTAAAATTCCACGAAAACAATTACTATTAGACTTAGAATTTAATATGCTCTTGGTAGCACATTCATAGTGTGTACTGCATACTGTAGTTACTTGCTCTTACGCAACATTTTTTATAAATCACAACTTAGTTTTTTTTTTTTTTTTTTCCTCGAGGGATTACAATCTTGCCGTGATGAGGGGGCCTATTAGGTGAACTGCTTAGGAGCCAATGGCATGTCAGCTGTAGGTACTATGCAGTTCACTGAAGTTAAAAATAATCCAAATTGTGTATCCTGAATGGCCCTAGTGACGCCTCAGGGAGTATGAGGATGACGTAAAAAATGCCCTCTGAAGGTCTACACCAACCTGGTGGTTAGGACAACAACGCTATGGGGTTGCTCCCAGAAATAAAAAGCAGTCTAATGATGGTGGACACAACGTCTAATAGTCACTCTGCACGAGGTCACCAGGCAACTGGGAATCCTCCCACTGACTCGTCAGTGGCCTGGGCAACGGATGTGCAGGCCCTAACATCATTGGGCGTAGATAACGGGACTACCCAGGGTCTCGTATCTTTTATGTCACTGGGTGTAGAGGATCTATCGGAATCGTTAGAGTGTATTCTACTGGAGGGTGATCCGATATCGTCGGTTAAACCTCCAAAATCGCAGCTGGGAAGGGAAAACAAAGTACAGGACGGTTTAACACCCAGACTTGAACCAGTTTTGACAACCAGCTGCATTACAGCTCTGGCAGCAAATGATCTGGACCAGATTGGAGTCAAATCTAACCAGGAACCAATCATTGTTGCCAATTCTGTAAACAACACGGCCTCCACGATAGCCACCCACTCTCAAGGAGGACGGTCCACCCAGAAGCAGGCAGCTGAAGCGGAACCTGTTCCAAAGGTGGCGGAAGGTCCCCTAGGAGACTCAGTGACCCAGATGACAGCTGCCTCGCGGAGACGCAAGGGAGCGACTGGACCTATGCTGGGGGGCCTCCGGAGGACACCAACAAGAGGAGACGGAAAAGGAAGGCGCGGAGAGCAGCTGTATCAGCACCAGTGGATGCAGTTGCTATCTGACGTTGACGTTGACTCCTCCTTTCCAGAGAATGAGGCCACTAACAGCGCGGCAACGCAAAGTCTCTGAAGATAAAGAGGAAGAAACCAAAACCTTCTTCTTCCAACTCTAATGCGACAGTTGTGGATACACCCATGAGCATGGAGACTAGTCTTTCAGACCCGACTGAAAAACCAACCTGCTCACATGCTTCGGAGCACTTGGATAAGCAAACAGATGAGCCGCAGCCCCCCATCTATGCTGGCGTGGCAGCAAGTGCCCAACTGGCGGTGATCAGAGCCTCCAAAAACACTGGTGAAATGACTGACAGTCAAAAAGCCGGAGTCGAAGAACATCTTTGGAGGTCATTAATGGAAATTAATGCTCCAACTTTTGAGGATACGAAAGTTGTGCAGAATACTATGCAAGTACGATGCACGGACGATCGATCCTTCAAATGGCTGACGGAAAAAGTTGCCCAAATACCAGCTATTGGCGGAAACCGGTTCACTGTTGATAAGGCGAAACGTCCAAAGCTGGTGAAAGCGATATTTCATATCCCTGGCCCTCTCAGGAAGGCTAAGGAAATTATCGCCATGCTCTGCTATCAGAATAAGGGACTTGATTCCACTGATTGGCACGTCTACTCCCACAAGAAGCTTGAGCCTAACGGTTCGCTCCTTGTGGTTGCAGTGGATGAACAATCAGCCAAGTTACTTAAAGAGAAGTGGGGTTTACGTCCTTACCTGTTTCTGGGTCGCATCAAAGCTTCCCTAGTAACTAGTAAGAACTAAGGGTAATTATACTGATGACCAGTCTCATAATTACTCAGATCAATCTGCAGCATAGCAAAGCAGCTACTACTTTACTATGTAGTAGCTTAGCGAAACTGCAGACAAATCCACAAGTAGTCTTAATACAAGAGCCATGGGTGCACAACAAACGCATCTGTGGCTTTGGTATGATTACTTGGGGCACTGTCCTCTCTAGGGAGGACTGTGACAGACCGCGGACGTGCATTATTGTACCGAAGAAATGTAGGTCGATGATGCTGAGACAGTTCTGCACGCAGGACTTGGTCGCGGTTAAAATATCTTATGATAATGGAGGAGAACGACTAGATACAATTATTGTGTCTGCGTATCTTCCATATGATTCGATCAGCCCTCCACCAACGAGAGAACTCTTCGAAATCATAAGATATGCTGAGTCCAACGGCCTTGGGTTGATAGTAGGTTGCGATGCAAACTCTCAACACACTATCTGGGGTAGCACAAAATGCAACTACAGAGGTGAGAAGCTGTTAGACTTCATCCTATCTTCTAACCTGGTTATTAAGAACTCCGGTAACAAACCGACGTTCATAAACAGACGAAGACAGGAAGTTATTGATTTGACGCTTACCAACAATAGATGACTCGTCAGATGCTCAGATACGACTGAGATTTTGTGTGCGAGTTAAACCATTGGTAACACCCGCTGGAAGAAATCCTAGGAAAACGAATTGGAGACAATACGCTGACGTAATCGATGCTCGGATACCCAATATCCCCGCTAGATTACGTAACATAGCTTCGATTGAGGTGGCATCCAAAGCAATCGGTGCAGCCATTATTGAAAGCTATGAAGAGGCGTGTCCAATTAGGAAAGAAAGAGCAGGCAAGACAGTACCCTGGTGGAACTCAGAACTTACCTCCTTTCGCAAGAGCACCCGCAAACTCCTGAATAGAGCCCTCAAGACTCAGAAGGAGTCTGACTGGGATGCTTACAGGAAACAAGGTGTAAAGATGAACATGAAGGCTGTACGAGCAGTGTAGCACTGCATCAGAAACAGGTGTAACTGGCAGTAGTGACTTGACATCTCAGGTTCGAGTTGCACTAGGCTTGATTGGTTCATTGCTAGAAAAGTGATCTCAACTGAATCCACAAGGTATGCTCTATCAGTGTTTAAAGACTACAAGTCGCCTGGTCCGATGGGATTTTTCCAGCAATGTTGAAAAAGGCGGAGACAGACTAGTGCACTCGCTAAAACATATCTATACGGCATGTTTAGCACACGGGTTTGTGCCATCCGCCTGGAGGGAGGTCAGAGTAGCCTTCATACCAAAACCTGGGAAAGACGACTACACCCTCCCAAAAAGTTTTAGACCCATTAGTTTATCATCATTCCTACTAAAGGGTCTGGAGCGAACAGTTGATCTGTACATTAGATCAAGGGTTCTCAAACGCAATCCTCTCAACATGAACCAGCACGCTTATCAGAGTGGAAAATCATGTGACTCTGCTCTTCACGATCTTGTCAATAAAATCGAAGGGAGCATGAGTCGTGGTCATTACGCTCTGGGCGTCGTGACATAGAGGGTGCAGCAAGTTTGTACCAGAACACTGAGCAGGCATAGCGAGCACATGGGCTAGTACTCAAGGCACTACTGGTACATAGACAGAGGCTTCTCAAAGGCTGATCTCCAACTGAACAGTCTAGACAACGTACATACAGCGTGCATGATGTTTGCCTACTTACATCAAACAAGTCATTAGGAACTGCTTGCAACCACTTGCAAGTGGCCATTGACAAGCTTGATGAGTGGTGTAACCGACACGGTCTGTCTGTCAACCCTAACAAAACGAGTATAATACTGTTTACTAGGAAGAGACAGACGGACAGCATCCTACCCATCAGGCTGAAGGGATGCACACTAGAGATACACAGCGAAGTGAAATATCTAGGGGTCACTCTAGATAAAAAGCTTAGCTGGAAGGCTCATGTTGAATCCCGAATATCAAAAGCCCGCAGCACCTTCTGGCAGTGTAGACGAGCTTTTGGTAAAACATGGGGATTGAAACCTAAGATAGTACATTGGTTGTACACAACTACAATCAGACCAATCTTAACCTACGCAGCTGTAGTATGGTGGCCAAGAACCTGTCTCAAAATGACAATCAAGGCGCTAAACAAGCTGCAAAGAGAAGTCTGCTTGGGCATTACCGGAGCCATGTGCACCACAGCCGCGGACTCTCTTAATGCGCTGTTGAATTTGCTACCGCTGGACTTGGTAATTCAGAAGGAAGCACTGAAAACAGCATACAGACTACGACGTAACGGAGTCTGGAATTCCGTAGATGAATTTAGGCATGGTAAAATATTGGAAAAGTTCGATAGACATGGTTCACCATTGTCTCTACCTTCTGATATTATACCACTGACAGTTTCCCTGCGGAAAGGTTACAAAGTGGAGCTCACGCATAGAGAAATGTGGATTCAACCACAGGAACTCCTTGATAGCTTCACAATTGTAATCTATACTGACGGCTCCCTCACACCAGAAGGAACTGGCGCGGGTTGGTTCCTCAACGACTTAGTGAAGGAGTCCTACCCACTTGGGAATCTAGCTACAGTTTTTCAAACTGAAATCTACGCTATTTCTCAGGCAGCAGACTGGATCAGGCAGAACAGGAAACGCGGACACAATATTGCCATTTGCAGCGATAGTCAGGCGGCACTCTCGTCCCTGGACAGTGTCCAAGTTACCTCTAAGCTTGTTCTTGACTGCAAGAGTAGGCTGAACAACATTTCTAAATGTAATACAGTCACTCTTTTATGGGTTCCAGGCCACAAAGGCATTGGTGGCAACGAAGCGGCTGACGAACTATTCTTAAGTTTCTGAAAACAACTAAGAGATTTGACTAGACGGGGTAACATAGTACAATGGACCAAGAGTCTGACTCCTACAAGGGCTTTTTGATTCACTAGCCCTTACCCCATAAAAAAAAAA